>VMDR010021062.1:0-17104 GCA_007922815.1 Macrotus californicus | reverse complement strand
GCCAGATACACCGTCAGATCCTTCGGCATCAGGAGAAATGAAAAGATCGCCGTGCACTGCACAGTCCGTGGGGCTAAGGCAGAAGAGATCCTGGAGAAAGGTCTGAAGGTGCGAGAATATGAGTTACGAAAAAATAACTTCTCGGATACTGGAAACTTTGGTTTCGGGATCCAGGAACACATCGATCTGGGGATCAAATGTGACCCAAGCATTGGCATCTATGGCCTGGACTTCTATGTGGTGCTGGGTAGGCCAGGTTTCAGCATCGCAGACAAGAAACGCAGGACAGGCTGCATTGGGGCCAAACACAGAATCAGCAAAGAGGAGGCCATGCGCTGGTTCCAACAGAAGTATGATGGGATCATCCTTCCTGGCAAATAAATTCCTGCTTCTATCCAAAAAGCCAATAAAATATTATCAGTGAAAAAAAAAAAAAAGAACAATTTACAGAGAATCAACAGTGGACTGGATGAAACCAAGAATCAAATCAATGATTTGGAACATAAGGAAGCAAAAGACATCCAATCAGTACAAGAAAAAGAAAATAGGAATAAAAAAAAATGAGGATAGCATAAGGAGCCTCTGGGACAACTTCAAGTATACCTAAATTCCCATCATAGGTGTGCCAGAAAACGAAGAGAAAGAGCAAAAAATTGGAAACCTACTTGAAAAAAACATTGAAAGAAAACTTTCCTAATTTGGTGAAGGCAATAGACACACAACTTTGGGAAGCACAAAGAGTCCTAAACAAGATGGACACCGAGATACAGTATAATTAAAATACCAAAGGATAAAGATAAAGAGAGAATCTTAAAAGCAGCAAGAGAAAATTAGATGATTATCTACAAAGGTGCTCCCATTTCTCAATTTCTCAAAAGAAACTTTGATTTCTCAAAAGAAACTTTGCAGCTGATTTCTCAAAAGAAACTTTGCAGGGTAGAAGGGATTAGCAAGAAGTATTCAAAGTAATAAAAATGCAAGGACCTACAACCTAGATTACCCTAACCAGCCAAGCTATCATTTAGAATCAAAGAGCAGATAAAGTGTTTTACAGACAAGCTATAGCTAAAGGAGTCCATCATCACCAAACCATTATTATATGAAATGTTAAAGGGATTTAAGAAAAAGATCAAAATTATGAACATTAAAATGGCAATAAATACATAACTATCAACAATTGAATCTAAAAAAAAAAAAAAACTAAGCATACAAGTAGAACAGGAACAGAATCATAGATATGGAGAACATTAGGATGGTGGCCAGTGGGGAGGGGATCAGGGGGAACAGGGAAAAAGGTGCAGGGATTAGGAAGTACAAATTGGCAGTTACCGAATAGGCAGGATTATATTAAGAGCAAGTACAGGAAATGGAGTTGCCAAAGAACTTATATGCATGACCCATGGTCATGAACAAAAGAGGGAGGATTGCTGGAGGAAGTAGGGGCTGCTGGGTGGAGGGGGGCAAAGGGAGAAAATTGGGACAGGTGGAATAGAATAATCAATAAAAGAAAAAAAAATATTTAAATCAGCTCAAATTTCACCTTCTCTGGAAAGCCCTCAGTTTCAGAAAGTATTATTTTAGTTGCAAGTGACACAAACCCAACTCTAACTAATAAATACCAGTGGTGAATATGTTGGCTATTGAAATACTAGAAAGGCTTGAATAAACAATACAAGAAAAGGGAGAAAGTATAGCTGGGCTGCAGGTACAACTGGCAACATGGAATGAAGGGCCACCAGAGGTTTCCTCTCCTGTCTTTCTTCATTTAGGTTCCATTCTCTCTCACTATAACCAGATTTTTACCACATGGCAAAAAACATTCTGCTTCAAGTCCCTTAGAACTTTTCCTCTTAAAATCTATGCTCTTAGGACTTGCAGCCAAGATGGAGGCATAGGTAGATGTACTTTGCCTCCTCACACAACCAAAAGAAGGACAAGAACAAATTTAAAAACAAAAAATAACCAGAACTGCCAGAAAATGGAACTGTATGGAAGTACAACAACCAAGGAGTTAAAGAAGAAACATTCATCCAGACTGGTAGGAGGAGTGGAGATGGGTAGCCAGGTGGAGAGGATGTGCAGCAAGGTGGCAGCTGGAAGACCTGGGCAGGCAAGGTGGTGGCTGGTGGAGCAGGTAGTCCCACATTTGCATCCAGATAAACCAGGAGGAACAACTGGGAGGCAAGACAGACCACGTAACCCAGAGTTCCAGGATGGGGAACTAAAGCATCAAAACTTCTGACTGAAAAAACTTGTGGGGGTTGAGGTGACAGGAAAAATTCCCAGCCCCACAGGAGAGTTCATTGAAGAAACCCTCAGGGTCCTAGAAAGTACACAAAACCACCTACCTGGGAATCAGCACCAGAAGGGCCCAATTTGCTTGTGGGTAGTGCAGAAAGTGACTGAAAGCCGGCCAAGAGCCAACCAAGTAGCATTGTTCCCTCTTGGACCCCTCTGCCACATACAGCACCACAACGCAGTGACATGGGTTGCCCCACCCTGGTGAATACCTAAGGCTCCACCTCTTACTATGTAACAGGCACACCGAGACAAAAAAATATGGTCCAAATGAAAGAACAGATCAAAGCTACAGAAAAAAATACAAGCGATCACTAAGCAATGACTACAAGGAGCAAAAAACTAAGCCATGAGGAGATAACCAACACATCAGATGCACAGTTCAAAACACTGGTTATCAGGATGCTCACAGAAATGGTTGAGTATGGTTGCAAAATAGAGGAAGAAGTCAAGGCTATGCAAAGTGAAATAAAGAAAAATATATAGGGAACCAACAGTGATGGCAAGGAAACCAGGACTCACATCAATGATTTGCACCAGAAGGAAGAAAGAAACATTCAACCAGAACACAATGAAGAAACAAGAATTCAAAAAAAAAAAAAAAATGAGCAGAAGCTTAGGAATGTCTGGGACAACTTTAAACATTCCAGCATCCAAATCATAGGCATGTCAGAAGAAGAGGAAGAGCAAGATATTGAAAACTTATTTGAAAAAATAGTGAAGAAGAACTTCCCTAATCTGGCAAAGGAAATGGACTTCCAGGAAGTCCAGGAAGCTCAGAGAGTCACAAAAAAATTGGACCCAAGGAAGCACACACCAAGGCACATCATCTTTACATTACCCAAGAGTAAAGATAAGGAAAGAATCTTAAAAGCAGCAAGAGAAAGGGAGACAGTTACCTACAAAGGAGTTCCCATAAGACTGTCAGCTGATTTTTTAAAAGAAACCTTGCAGGCAAGAAGGGGCTGGAAAGATTTATTTGAAGTCATGAAAAGCAAGGACCTACATCCAAAATTACTCTAATCGGCAAAGCTATCATTTAGAATGGAAGGGCAGATAAAGTGCTTCCCAGATAAGGTCAAGTTAAAGGAATTCATCATCACCAAGCCCTTATTATATGAAATGTTAAAGGGATTTATTTAAGAAAAAGAAGATAAAAAATACAAACAGTAAAGTGACAACAAACACAATTATCAACAACCAAACCTAAAAAAACAAAAACAAAAACAAAAATGAACTAAGCAAACAACTAGAACAGGAACAGAGTCACAAAAATAGAGATCACATGGAGGGTTATCAATGGGGAGGGGGAAGGAGACAAATGGGGGAAAAGGTACAGGGAATAAGAAGCATAAATGGTAGATACAAAATAGACAAGGGGAGGATATGAAGAGTATGTGAAATGGAGAGTAAGAACTTATATGTATGACCCATGACCATGAACTAAGGTAGGGGAATGATGGTGGGAGGTGGAGTATAGGGTAGAGGGGAATAAAGGTGGGGGGAATAGGACAACTGTAATAACCTAATCAATAAAATATATATTCTTTTAAAATCTATGCTCTTAGAAAGAAACAGAAACTCTCAATTTTAGTTTGAAATATTCCAGAGAAGGAAGCAAATTGGCCAAGCTTGATCAGGTTCCTTCTCTACGCCAATCAACTATGAATAGGAGTATGGATCAGCTTGAATGATGTCCCACCATTGGACAAAGAGTTGAAATTGTATTTTTACATGGAAACTCCATCAGGAAAGAGGTAATGCTATACTCTTCCATAGCTCTTAGTTTCTAGGTCTCATACCATCTTCTATTCGTATTATGGCTATTTGTGTGCTTGCCATAACTCATCAGTAGACTGTAAGTTCCTTAAGGAAAAGATCCTTTCTTTTCTCCATAGGCATCCTATAAATTGATGGCACAGTATTTTCCATATAATAAGTGAAGTACAAACTCCAAATGGAAAGAGATATTATCCATCATTTTCACTGAAACTTGAACCATACCTGGCACATGGTCAACACTCAAAATAAATATTTGTTGAGCAAAGAAATAATATACATTCAATATATATTGGATGGATGGATAGATGGATGGATATGTAGGTTTTTCTCTTGTGAAGATAAATTTGTCCTCTGGGGAGTTCAAGGCATGCTCTCTGGGCCTGGGCTGGGGAAGCTGACAGCAACCAGGCAAGCACAGTTCATTAACATTCGGAATTATCATGCTGTGGTGTTGACCTCATTACCTGCAACCTGTACATGGCTGTTTTATTTTTTTATTTTTTTAAATATATTTTATTGATTATGCCATTACAGTTGTCCCATTCCCCCCCCCCCTTTATTCCCCTCTGCCCTGCACACCCCCTCCCACCCACATTACCCCTCTTTAGTTCATGTCCGTGGGTCATATATAAAAGTTCTTTGGCTTCTACATTTCCTATACTATTCTTAACCTCCCCCTGTCTATCTTCTACTTACCATTTATGCTTCTTATTCCCTTTACGCCCTCTCTCCCCACCCACTCCCCTGATGATAACCCTCCATGTGATCTCCATTTCTGTGATTCTGTTCCTGTTCTAGTTGTTTGCTTAGTTTGTTTTTGTTTTTGTTTTAGGTTCAGTTGTTAATAACTGTGAATTTGTTGTCATTTTACTGTTCATAGCTTTGATCTTCTTTTTCTTAGATAAGTCCCTTTAACATTTCATATAATAAGGGTTTGGTGATGATCAACTCCTTGAACTTAACCTTATCTGGGAAGCACTTGATCTGCCCTTCCATTCTAAATGATAGCTTTGCTGGATAGACTAATCTTGGATGTAGGTCCTTGTCTTTCATGACTTGGAATACTTCTTGCCAGCCCCTTCTTGCCTGTAAGGTTTCTTTGGAGAAATCAGCTGACAGTCTGATGGGCACTCCTTTGTAGGTTACTGTCTCCTTTTCTCTTGCTGCTTTTAAGATTCTCTCTTTATCTTTCATCTTGGCTAATGTAATTATGATGTGCCTTAGTGTGCTCCTCCTTGGGTCCAACTTCTTTGGGACTCTCTGAGCTTCCTGGACTCCCTGGAAGTCTATTTCCTTTGCCAGATTGGGGAAGTTCTCCTTCATTATTTGTTCAAATAAGTTTTCAATTTCTTGCTCTTCCTCTTCTCCTTCTGGCACCCCATGATTTGGATGTTGGAATGTTTAAAGATGTCCTGGAGATTCCTAAGCCTCTGTTCATTTTTCTGAATTCTTGTTTCTTCATTGTGTTCTGGTTGAATGTTTCTTTCTTCCTTCTGGTGCAAATCATTGATTTGAGTCCCAATTTCCTTTCCATCACTGTTGGTTCCCTGTACATTTTTCTTTATTTCACTTAGCATAGCCTTCATTTGTTCATCTAATTTGCGACCATATTCAACCAAGTCTGTGAGCATCCTGATTACCACTGTTTTGAACTGTGCATCTGATAGGTTGGCTATCTCTTCGTCGCTTAGTTGTATTTTTTCTGGAGCTTTGATCTGTTCTTTCATTTGGGCCATTTTTTATTTTTTTTTTTGTCTTGGAGTGCCTGTTACATAATAAGGGGCAGAGCCTTAGTTGTTCACCAGGGCAGGGCAACCAAGTCGTTATGTTGTGACGCTGTATGTGGGGGAGGGGTCCAAGACGTAACAATGTCACTTGCTCCGCTCTCCCAGTTTTCAATCACTTTCCCTGCTACCCACAGACAAATTGGGCCCTTCTGGTGCTGGCTCCCGGGTGGGTGGACTTGTGTACGTTCTGGACCCTGTGGGTCTCTCCAACAAGCTCTCCTGTGAGGCTGGGAGTTTCTCCCACTGCCACTGCCTCAACCCCAACAGGTGTTTTCAGTCAGAGGTTTGAGGCTTTATTTCCCGGTGCTGGGACTCTGGGTTGCATGGTCTGTCTCGCTCCCCAGCTGTTCCTCCTGATATTTGCACATGGGTGTGGGACCGCCTAGTCCGCCAGCTGCCACCTTGCTTCGAGTCCTCTCCATCCGGCTGCTTGTCTCCACCCTTCCTACGATCTGGGTGAGTGTTTCTTCTTTAACTCCTTGGTTGTTGGACTTCCATGCAGTTCAATTTTCTGTCAGTTCTGGTTGTTTTTTGTTTTTAAATTGGTTGTCCTTCTTTTGGTTGTGCGAAGAGGCACAGTGTGTCTACCTATGCCTCCATCTTGTCCAGAAATCTGTACATGGCTGTTTTAGTATGGTGGGTGAACTAGAGAGAACTTCAAAAACTTTCTCTCTCTGAAGGAGAGAAAAATATCTGGAAACCCAGCTTAGAAGTATTGATATGCATATCAATCCAATTAGCAAATTCCTGGATACCTACTGAGGACCAGACACTATTCAATGTCCGGGGGCCTAGTGAGAACAAGAAGAAATAAACGTCCTGGTGCTGTGAAAGAAAAGTACTAGGTGCCTCCGAGGTACGTAACAGGTAGATCTAACCTAGCCTTATGGTCAGGAAGGCTCCCTGGAGGAACTGATATTGTAAGCTGAGACTTGAAGAAATTAGTATAAATTAACTAAGTAAAGAACCTGGAGAATGGAGAAGTGCTCCAGGTGCAGGGTATAGAAGCCCACAGCTTAGAACTTAATAGAAATTGAAAAATAATCAAATATATGGATCAAGACTCATCTGTAAGAATGATTATTATGGTACCATTTATGAGAATAAAAAAAAAAATCAACTCAAATGTCCAACAACAGGGGAATGATGAAATTGGCTATGCTACAGAGGATTTTTAGGTCAGTAAAAAAAACCCTCCATATATATTATAAAGTTGGATATAAGTCATTATACCTTTGTCCAAATCCATAGAAAGTACAACACTAAGAGTCAACCCTAATATAAACTACGGACTTTGTGTGAATATGATGTGTCTGCGTAGTCTCATCAATCGCAGCAAATGTATCATTCTGGTGGGAAATGTGGGTGATGGGGAGGCTGTGCATGTGTCAGGGGCTATATGGGGTATCTCTGTACCTTGCCCTTAATTTTGCTGTAAAAAAATATACAATCAACATGATCCAAATTCTGCTCTATGTATATTTTATTATGTATTTGCATTGTATGTCCATGATGATTACCCCACAATTCTACCTGTAGTCATATCTGGGTAGTGAAATACAGGTGATAATTTTCCACTTTGTGCTTTTCACTGTTTTTCAAAATTTTTTAAAATAAACATGTACTTTTTTTGTTGTGGAAAATGTTTTCAGGAAGAATCGAGCTTGCTTTTTCAGTCCGTCTTTCACTGTGTTCTTCCAGGTGAAAAACATCAGCAAGCCTGACAAAGGCACAGCTAGCAGCTCCGCTCAGCAGGCCCCAGGCCATGCTGCTCAGCGAATCCACCTCCCTTGGGTCCATCTGGTGCCACAGTCCACAAGAGGCCTCCTGTGAGAGCAACCTGGGGTTGTGACCTTCCTGCCACAGCCTCCTTGTATGGGGCCTTTCCCTCCCTCCAGAGGGTTTGCTTTACCTTCATCACACAAGTACTGCTGCTCTGAAAGTGACCTCACCGTCTATGAAAGGTAAGCGCCTTGACTGCACAAGGAACAGGGGGGTGGAGCCAAGCTGCTCTTAGTAAGCAGTCTGGGAGCAGGTGCTCAACCCTGTGACTGCAGCACCAAGAATGGGCATGCTCGAGTCTCTATTTGCTGAGAGATAAGGAGCTGCTGCTTTTCCACCACCTCCCCACTCAATGTGGTAGTGGCCCCATCTGCACCCAAACAAGGGGCTCCTTCCAAGGGGGCAAGATTCCAGAGTGAGGCAGAAAGGAAGGGGGTAGGTTCTGAATGTTAGTACATGCATGTCTGTTTCAAGCACCTGGTCTCAGCTTTGGCCCCAATTTAGAATCACTTGGCAATGTTTCAAAAATACTGATACCTAAGGGCCACACCCAGAGGCCCCGATCAAATCTGTTTGAGATGTGACCTGGGCATGACATCTGGTGCCCTTTTCATCCTCCAGTCTAAACCTCATTCCTGCATCGCATTTTCACCCGTGAGCTGTTACCTAAGTGAGGACCCCTTCCCACGCCACCAGCTTGATGGGTTCTCTTTTCTTTCTATCTTTTAAGCCAATTCTGAAATCCTATTTCCTGGAGGAACTTCCAGTTCTGCTACTAAGGCTGCTGAGTTTTAAGGCAAGTCTCCTAACACCTGTGAGCCTCATTTCTTTACTCAAATGGACCTGGTTCTCAGTCCTTCCAATGCCTGATAGAACCAGCCTCGTAGCGGTCCCTCCCTGACACACCAGCAGTGGCCAGGCTGCAAGCCCCTCCTCTGAGGTCTGAGTTTCAGCCCCTCCAAGCTCCTAGTGTGAATAATTCCTATTCCTTTCCCCTGTTCTCCCAGTTCTAGAGGTAGAAGCCACCTCCTGGAATTGCTACCTCCTTGATACCTTGATGCTGAGCAGAGGTCAACACACATTTTATTTTTTACTTAATCATTCACTTTTTTCCCATTACCATTTAGTCCCCTTAAACCCTCCTCACCCAGCAGTCACCACAGCGTTGCCCATGGGTCAGCACACCTTTGCGGCAAAGGCCAAATGGTAATTATTTTAGGCTTTGCACGCCATTATGGTCTCTGTTAGGACTATTTAATTCTGTCATTATAGAACAAAGCAGACATAAACAATATGGAAATAAGTGCAAATGGCTTGCTCCAGTAAAACTTCACTTACAAAAACAGGCAGCAAGCCAGATTTGGCTCATAGGTCCTAGTTTTCAGACCCTGCCTTACCCTCTTCTTACACGCTCAGTTACCTAGTTACCAACTTTGTACCCAGTTAACAATTCTTTATGTTGTCATCTCTGTTCAATAACTATTGTTATTACTGTCTTTGAACCGAACTCAGTCTGATACATCTTTTCTGATGTTTTTATTAGGCGGATGAAAACAATGTATTCTTTTCAATGCTACTGTATTGTTTGAGTTTTTTACGGTCATATTCTTTTTTGGAAAAATTTGACCTAAAAACTAGTTCTTAGTGCTGCCTCCCCTGTGTTTTAGCAGCAAAGGAAGATTATGTATATGTTAAATATTCCATTTCACTTAAATGTTCCCTCTGAGGACAGAAGAGCTGCGTTCTTCTCAGAAATATCGCTGCAATTCTATCTTGAATTTTTGCTGTGATTCTGGCAAATCTGTGTTTTAAATATATATTTTTAGAAGGAGATGCAAAAGAATAATAGCTGTGCGGCCCAGCCCAAGGTGGCTGTGAAAAACAAATTCAGCAATGGGTGGAAACAATGCTTTGGGGAGTTGTAAGTGCTGCACAGATAGGAGGACTCACTCACAAGACCCGCTCGGCCTTTGTAAGAAAGGCTCTTAATGTGCCTTAGGGAAATATTGAATCTACTCATGGCCTGGTTTTTCAGTGTGTTTCTCTCATATGCGGATATTCATTGTGTGTTCTTGCTAGTCACCTGCCTTGTGTGTACCAGATGGCAGACAGAGGCCATGTCTCCACCCCTAGCAGGGCAGAGCCAAAGGTCCCTGAGCTCTTGGTCAATGGCTTGGAATTAAGAATTGACTGAGGCCTGGGCCCCCATCCCGTTTGTCCTTGAGGTCCCCTAAGAGAATCTACTCACACAGAAGCACTGCCCTCCAAGGCAATCTTTCCCAGAGACCACCTGGGGAAGGAGGAGATGAGTACTACACCCAGAGCAGAGTTCTTAATCTAGGGTCTGTGAACTCAGTGGGACAAAAATGCTGGCTAAGCACTTCCTTCCATTATGAACACAGGCAACGATGTTAGCAGTACCTGTCAGTGTCTCGCTAACAGAAATCACAGGCATTTTCACATCATGGTGTAGCTGTTGTATCTGGAAATACATCATCTGTGCTCATCACTACTTCACCATTTATGTGATTATTCGATCTTCTTGTGTAAATTATCAATAACAACGTACATACATTAGTATATCTTAAATTTGGCTTTTTACATTTTGGTGATTATATTTCAATATAATTGGTTTCCTCTGTAACCCTATAGGCTGTATTTTTGCCTTTAAACAGATCCCTACGCCTCACCAGACTGCCAAGGGTTAGAAGGTTAGAACACAGAAGGTTAGAACCTTCTCCCCAGGATAATAGATGTGTTCTCCCAAGATGTTTTGTTCTTATTGTTGTTGTACAGTCGATCCTCACTGGTTCTTCTCTCTTCACTCGCAGATTCTTATACACATGCACCCCAGCTTCAGATTCCTCACCCCACTCGCCTATACAGAGCGATCCACCTCAGCCACCTTGTCAGGCGCTCAGAGAAACGAGGGTTTCAAACTCCACTACACAACTCGACTTCCTTCGAAGGCGGTTTACAGATTATGTTTTTTCCCTTGAAGAAGACCTTGGGGTTTTAGCCACTACATCAGAGGCTTACTGTATTAAAATGCTCTGCTCAAGAGTAACTTTGATGAATTCTTGTAGAAAATAAGACCTCAAACCCCAGGCCTTGAGGAAGGCTTTATCATTAACCCAGAAGCCTCATTCAGGAAGAACTGAGGCAAACACACACAACACAGAGTTTCTACAACACTCACCCCCAGGTCCTTGACTGACCTTTCTAGGCCTATGATTCAAATGCACAAAGGAAACCATGGATTCTTTTAGGTACATAAGTTAAATTAAGAAGCAAGATCATAGCAAAATATTCCAACATGGCAAGATAGTCTGTGAAGTTCTCTTAAAAGAGCCTGGGTTGGCAACTTTTAAAATGCCACTGTAAAGCATACTTATGACTTTTGGAAAAGGTCACACTATTTGTTCAGGAGAACTGAAGCCCGGTTTTTACTTGTTTTCCACAGGTCTAAACCAGCAGTCTCTGTGACATGCAGCTTTATTGCTGTGGGACAAAGAGAGAGGAAATATTTCTTCCACAGAATGATGTCTCTCCATCTTACTACACCAAGTCTAGAGTACTCTCTGTGAATGGCACAGGGAAATATCACACAGTAACTATCAGGTCAAGGAATTTCAGGGCAGGGAGAGAACAGTTTTTTCTGGCAAGTAGTAACAAGCTACAAAAGCAAAGACTGTTGAGAACCACACAGGCCATATTAAAACTCATATGGGCCTCCCATCCCATAATAGGAGATCAGAGATGGCCTGAATCTCTGTACACTTTATTGAGATTTCCTTACAATCTTTACTACATCTTTAATGGATGTCTGTCATGAGTGAATGTTTCACGATACAGTCTGTTCTATGAGTCAGCCACCAGCCTTTGTAATGGTCAGAGTCGCCGGACTGCCACCAGTCCTATAAGCCACAAAGGCACCAAGGAACAACAGTGAGTCAATGCAGGTGACAATGCTATTCACTCAGCTTTCATTAATGCAGATGTAATCCAAACCTGTAACAACCTAATAGCAATAATAATCACTCAGAAATGATCAGCAATAACATCACACAAGACAATTGGGGGAAAACAAACCCAAGTCCCAAAAATCCAGGTCAGGTCCGGGTCTGGGAGGCACCTGGTCTGCCAGGCTCCACGCAGCTACAGCAGAGTTGAATGGAGCGCCGCGATGTCACTCCCTCGCTCTCGGCTGTCCAGCTGTCTGTTCGAAGGCCTTTGCTTGCAATGTCGTATCAGCCTCTGATTAACACACGTTGTTTTGTGCCACCTCCATGAGCACACTTTGATCCTGTTGCTCTACTGCGCATGCTCTGAGAAGGTGGCCTTAACCGTTCAGATAAGCCTGTGTTGTTTACCACATTGTACTGCTCGTGGGGAGGGGTGTATCACTGCTGAGTCAGTGCTGTACTGCGCATGCTCTAAACGTGGTTTCCCTTGGTACTGTCTTAGCAGACAGGACTGACATTTTCTTAGTTCACTCCAGATCACCACAATGCCAGAAAACAATACGTCTTGATTTTCTCATCCCTGAAAGAGATTTTCAGAAGGTACAGAATTCTAAGTTGGCAGTTGTTTTCTTTAACCACATTGAGGCTGTGGTTTTCTGGCGTCCGCATTTTCTGTTATGAAGTTAGGTGTCAGTCCTTTAGTGGTGATGGGTCTTTTCTTTTGGCCTGCTTTTAAGATATTCTCCTTTCCATTCATTTTCTGTAGATGTGTATTTCTTTTAATTTTTAAAATTTACTTTGCAACATTCCTTTGGATTTACGTATTTATTTTTCAATTAAAATTTACATTCAGTATTATTGTGTAGTGGTTTCAGGTGTACAGCATAGTAGTTAGACAATCATAAACTTTACAAACTGTTAAGCTGTGGTACATATATACAATGGAATATTAGGTATTTGGCCATAAAAAAAAAAAAAGAATTAAATCTTACCATTTGCAAGCACATGAATGGATCTTTCTTTGGACTTAATATACTTCTTGAATCTGGATGGTTAATTTCCCTCACTTGGACAATATTCTCAAAAAACGTCTCTTGTAACGTTGCCTCTATGGCACTCCCCATCTCCTCTATCTCTGAAACTCCAATCGCATGTGTCTTAGAACTGATTCTGTACTCCATGTCTCTTAACTGCTTTCGTATCGTGTTTCTGTCTGTCTCATCTGCCCTCTGTACTTTTCTCGCACTTAGATTTTGGCCTGAAAATTATTTATAGCCTTGTCAGCTCTACAATGCTTTTGAGATTTTCTAACTCCATTTTGTACAGCATTCTGGTAGTTTTCATTGTATAGATATTTTGTATACTTAGCCCACCATATTCTCAGAAGCTCAGGTGTGTGGTTGAATGTGGTTATTAAAGCTATACTTTCATGTTGGAAAATTTGTCACATTAAATTGGAAGCTTCATTTACATGAATTGTGAGTAACCTAAAACATGTAAATTTTTTTTACCATATTCATGGGTTTATTTCTGGAATCTGTTTTATTAATGTGTCTGTTTTTGTGCCCATGCCACACTGTTTTGATAGCTATAACTTTGTAGTAGAATTTGAAATCAAGAAGTGTCATGCCTCCAGCTTTGTTTGTTTTTTTCAAAATTGCCTTGGAAATTTGGGTCCTTTTGTGTTGCCATATAAATTTTAGAATTGTTTTTTTCTATTTCTGTGAAAAATGCCTTTGCAATTTTGAAAGGAGTTATGTTGAATCTACAAATTGCTTTGGGTAGTATGGTATTTAACAACATTAATTCTTCCAGTTCATGAGCGTGGTATATCATTCCTATTATTTGTGTCTAATTTCTTTGATCAGTGTCTTACACTTTTCAGTGTACAGATCTCTGACCTCTTTGGTTAAATATATTCCTAAATATTTCCTGTTTTGATGTTATTGTAAATAGAATTGTTTTCTTTTTTTTCAGCAGATACTTATTGTTATGTATGGAAATGCAACAGATTTTTGTATCCTGCAACATTACTAAATTCATTTATTAGTTCTAATTTTATTGGATGGTATCTTTAAGATTACCTGTATATAAGATCATGTTTCCTGCAAACACAGACAGTTTTACTTCTTCCCTTCCAATTTGGAGGCCTTTGAATTCTTTTTCTTGCCTCAGTGCTCTGGCCAGGACTTCCAGAGTTCTGTGTCATGGTAGCTATGTGCTTATTGTATAGGCCTGAATAATGTGGAAGTATATTCCTTCTATACCCAATTTGTTGAAAGCTTTTTTTTTTTTATCATGAACTAATGTTGTATTTGTCAAACACTTTTTCTGCATTTATTGAGAGGATAATATGATTTTTACCTTTTATTCTATTAATATGTTTTACATTTATCTACTTGTATATGTTAAACCATCTTTCATCCCAAGAGTAAATCTCGACTGATCATGGTATAATACTTTTTATGTGTTGTAAATTTGGTTTACTGGAATTTTGTTGAGAATTTTTTGCATCTATAGTCATCAGGGATATTGGCCTGTACTTTTCTTCTCTTGTAGTGCCCTTATCTAGATTGGTTTCGTCAGATAAAGACCTCCTCTCTGTTCCCTGGGCTGATGGAATTACCTCTGGAATTGCAGTTGTGCTGGGCTGGAGCCAGTTATGATGCTGTGGCTGGGTCTGTAGTGGGGTCTGCAGTTGGCCAGCTTGTAACCAGGGGCTCAGTCAGGCATGGATTCTATCTGGTCCCTGGGTGGACGGGACTGCTTTCAGTACCTTGCTCAGCAGGGTAGCCCTGAGACAAAAGCTCAGGGTCCTCAGTCAGCAAGCTTATTACCAAGTGTATGTTGGGTATGGCTCCTGCAGGGTCCTGACAGGGCCGTTGCCTGGTTAGTGAATGGTCCCTGTACCACAGCTGGGAAAGGCTAGAACCAAGTCCCTGGGCTTTTTCAGGTTCCATAGCCATGACTGAGGTCTGCAGACTTGGTTCTGGAGACATGAATGGATATGTCTCCACCAGGTTCCTGGGTGGGCTGGACTAGTCCCTGAGTGTGACGGAGCAGCTGGAACCCAACATATGGTCCTTTAAGGATCTCCTGAGGTGCAGATGTGTCTTCTACCTGGTCTCTTTGCCAGCATGACAGCTCACAGACTGCAGCTAGGAGGAGCTGGAACCAAAAATAGAGTCTTTTAAAGATCTCCAGAGGCAGAGATGGAAGTGGCTCCCATTGTTTCCCTGGACCAGCAGTACTGCTTGTGGACTATGGCTGGGAGGGACTGGGCTGGCAAGTCTAATGGAAGACTGTGGCTGTGATGGGGTGTTCTGGGGATGCAGACAGCAGAGTCTCCTGCTGGGTCCCTGGGCCAGCAAGACTGAGGTTGGGTGGGGCTGGAGCTGAGTATAGGATAGATGGGAGTGTCTCTTACTAGGACCTGAACTCTCCATACTACTGGCAGACTATAGTTGTAAGAAAGCTGGAAGAGCCTAATATTTTAAAGATTTTATTTTTTTTAGAGAGCAGGGGAAGAAGGGTGAAAGTGAAAGAAACATTAATGTGCCAGAGAAACATCAATCTGTTGCCTCTTACATGCCCCCAACTGGGATCTGACCAGCAACCCAGCCATGTGCCCTGACCTGGAATCAAACCAGGTGATGAACCTTTTGGTTCGCAGGCCGGTGCTCAATCCTCTGAGCCACACCAGCCAGGGCTATAGAGCCTTTCATTGTCCCTGGAGGCACAGAGAGAAGTGACTCCTATTGGTTCCCTGAGTCAGCTGACTGTGGACTGCATCTGGGATCAGCACCTAGGCCCCAGCTACAGGCCTCTTTTCAGATGTACAATGACTGAATGTTGGAAAGCACCCTGCCTGGTTTCAGAAGCTGTAACTCCACATGGCTAAGGCTGAGTGAAACGGCCTTAGGGACATAAGCTGCTTAGGAGACAAAAACCTATCCCCTCTCTCATATCCCCCTGGTTGGCCCGGCCAGATGGCTGGTTAGCCAGTGATGGATAAGATTCAAGAGAGTAACAATCTAAGACAGGCACAGTCATGAAGGGACCATCAGGGAAGGATTTAGGGACTATAGAAAAGGGATGATAGACCTTCACCCCTCAGCTTTGTTATAGCCTAAGTCCTCATTCCATTACAGAAAGTCTCCTATGGTCTTGACTACTTTGTTTCCCTGGCCTTACTCAAGCTTGAAAGAATGCCAGATAAAGGGGGCATAGCCCCATACTATTACAGGTGGTTCCCAGGTGGCAATCAGGCCTGAAAAAGAGTACATGAAGTCCTGGGAGTCCTGCTTTGCTAAGAATACCCTTAGGTTAATCTATGTTAGCTGTTTAGGCTTCAAGCATAAAATGAGTTTGTTTCCCAAAGTTTTATGGCCCTTTGGCATCACTCTATCTATCTGACCCTGATTCAGAATAAGCCCTTCTAGTTTTTTTAATATTATCTATTCCTTGATCATTACTACCTGACAATGATTGATGAGCTTTACATATACACCCTGTATTTCTATGCAAACTAAATCCAATAAAAGCCAGGGAAAGAGGTGCTCAAGGCCCTTCTCCTCTGAGAGATTGGCCAGTGTTTTCTCCCCAAGCAGATAATGTCTTGGTAGATTTATTCTCATCCTCAGCAGCCAGGAGAGCTCTGCGGGATGGAGTTCCCCCACAGGCAGATTTATCTTCAGAGACTCCCAGGCCACAGCTGAGAGGTGCTGTAGCCAAATCATGGGCCGCTTCAGAGTCCACAGCTGGAACTGAGGTCTCTGTATCTATTACCCAATGCACAGGGGGGCATGACTCCTCCCAGGTTCCTTGGTGTATGATGCTATGACAAGACCAAGTCAAGCAGAGCTGTAGCCAAGTCCCCCTGAGTTATTTATGTGTTTGTAGCTCAGCTAGCAAGTCAGCACCTGGTTGCAAGCCTGTCTTATCAAAATGGCTGAGGTTCCAGCCATTACCCTGAGGCTTCACAATTTCCTACCTGGATCCCAAAGTCCTCTCAAAGGCACTTTTCTCTGGATAAATGCCAAGATATTGAGGGGGGATACATGAGGGGTGTCTTATCCAGACATCTTGCTGATATCACCCCCCTTAATTTATATTCTGAGGTATGCCCAGCACCATCTGTATTAGGACCTAATACATTGTTCTCACTTAAGAAATATTGTTGAACAAATGAATTTTAAAATCACTCATCAGCCTATATTCTCTGTGGGTTTTTCTAAGTACTGATCTGATGTTCAATTTAGTCACATTATTTCCACTTATTTTTTAATTAGAAGGTGTTGACATTCTAGCAGATGATAATTCTAAGTTCTTATAAGAGAGTAGCTTTGACTACTAGTATTTTCTTGGTGACAATATTCAGCTACTAGAGTGGATTAGAAGTGAATATTGTCATATCATTTTAAGAGATATGTGGGAAGTCATGTATAAGACTTTTATTTAACATCTCTGGGCTGTAGGCAATGATTAAAT
>VMDR010021061.1:0-17103 GCA_007922815.1 Macrotus californicus | reverse complement strand
TTTAAAAAATAAATAAATAAATAAATAAAATCTTTTTAAAAAATAAAATTCTACCAGAAAAGATACCAGGAAAGATATGTAGGTAATTACACCAGAACTCCAGTAACAAATTAAAGGAAAAGGAAGGAGAAACTAAGTGTAGTAATGGGATAAAATAAATGACTATTTAGTATAACTTGGCATAATCTACAATTATTTTGTTGCCCCAGAACAACTGCATAGTAAAAGCAGAGACTCTAGAACTATCTTGCTTGCATCAGATTCTGGCTCTGCCACTTGGGCAATTGACATGATCTCTGTGCCTCAGTTCCCTCATGTGTAAAGTGAGGGTGACCGTAGCATTTACCTCTTAGGGTCACACGAGGGGGATTAGATGAGCTAGTACATGGAAAGCATTCAGACCTGTGGCTCATGGGGAGTGCTTCAGAATATTTTATGTGTTAGTATTTTAACTATTGCTGTTCCTATATACAGAGGACAATCCAATATACAAGATGGGGCAAAAGCAGGTTCACAGTTGTGAGTACATAAAATATAGTTTATTCTTGTATTATTATTTATTAATTATTGCATTATTTTCTATATGAACCAGTGTAAACCTACTCTTGCCCCACTCTATATGTCTTAATACAGACATATATATATTTTTAATAGTTATTCTTTAAAGATTGTATTCATTTATTTTTAGAGGGGGAAGGGAGAGAGAAAGAAAGGGAGAGAAACATCAATGTGTGGTTGCCCTTTCACGTGCCCCCTCACTGGGGACCTGGCCTGCAACCCAGGCAATGTGCCCCAACTGGGAATCGAACTGGCGACCCTTTGGTTTGCAGTCCAGTGTTCACTTCATTGAGCCACTCCAGCCACAGCCAGACGTATATTTTTTAAAGAAAAAACACATATGCTAGTCTGTTCAATATTTTCTAAAAATTGTCTAATCTCTGTTAATAATTAAACATTTCAATTATATACCTGAATTTAAAATAATAGTCTAATAATCCATTAGAAAAAGTAGCTATTGCTCCCCTAGGTATTTTATTCTCAAAATATGGAAATGGTCACACTAGGCCTAGAACAAAAAAAAAAAACCTCTTTAAAATTAATTCTAAATATCATTAATAAAAGCAGACCACATTCCTGTTATTTATTTTTTAAAAGATTCTATTTATTTATTTTCAGAGAGGGCAAGGGGGAGAAAGAGGGAGAGAAACACTGATGTGCAAGAGAGACAGACACATCAATTGGCCCGCAACCCAGGCATGTGCCCCAACATGGAATCAAACCAGCAAACTTTCAGTTTGCAGGCCCACACTCAATCCACTGAGCCACACCAGCCAGGGCACATTCCTGTCACTTAAAAATAAGTTTCTTCTAAATAACTACGTCATAACTCCTTTCCATTCTCAAAACATACAAAATCAAATGACAAACTGCTCTTAAAAAAAGAAATCTCAAGACTGTTCAAGTTTAAAATGATAGTATTAAACTCATACAATGAAAGGAAAGTGTCTCTAAATAAGGCAATCAAAAAAATTAAAACAGCCCTGGCTAGTGTGGCCCAGTTGGTTGGAGCATCGTCCCATAGACGAAAAGGTCGCAGGTTTGATTCCCAGTCAGGGCACATACCCAGGTTGCAGGTTCAATTCCCAGTTGGGGTGCAAATTCATGCAAGAACTATTGCATAGTTACGATAAGGAAAACAATCGATGTTTCTCTGTTTCTCTCTCCCTCTCCCTCTAAAAAGCAATGGAAAAAATGTCCTCCAGTGAGGAAAAAAAATCACATTCTTAAGAGGTGATCTACATACAGAACTTAAAATCAGACAACATTCACTAGGTGTCCCCAGCCTGCTCTGTTACATACTATCACTTCTAGAAGAAGCTGGTAATGCTGTTCAAAAGGTAAAATAACATAATATTGGATACACAGCAAAGCCTTTACAAAACATCAACTTTCCCTGTTAAAGTAGACATCTATACATGCCAGTCTCTTCCACTAGACTGTTAGTTCCTGAGGGAAAGGGACAAGTGATTTACCTTTGTGCTTGTTATGACAGTCCCTAATTAAATGTTTGCTAAATAAAAATAACTGTTAAAGTCACTGAAGACTAGGGGTAACGAGGTTTTTCGTTATTTGTTTCTTACCTGTGGAATGATGCCAGCCTGGCTTTCTTCTTGTTTACCCATCATTGTGTAAGACTTCCCAGCACCAGTCTGCCCGTAGGCAAAAATACAGACATTATACCCCTCAAAGGCATGCAAGAGCATTTCCTTTCCAATGTCATTGTACACTCGGCTTTGAGATGCAAAACAGGGATCTTCAGGCTATAAAAATTAAAAGGAGAGAAAATGACACTTTATTTATATTCTTTCCTATGTTTATTTGATTACTTCTATAATAAACACAAGTGTTTCAGAATAGTCACCTAAAATATACATTTTTAAAGTACCCCCTACACAGTTTATTTTTCTCACTTTACACACACACACACACACACACACACACACACACACACACGCACACACACACGCACACAATTAGCATTATCCATTATCCAGGTCAGCCATACATAAAAATATCAACTATGATTACATTTCATTTTCCATAACCTTACAAGTATCACTCTTTCATGCATAGAAGTTCCAAGAAAACTTTCTTAAAAGGAAAATAGGACTAAGATGTCAAATGTCAAGTGCACATATAAAGATACTTTTTGAACTCACTATTGGTAAGTGGCTATAATCACAGCTTTCAGTGAAAAAAATGTTTCCAATCCCTTGCCTAGGCCCTTCCTTGCCAGTTAGGCTTTGTCAGGAGTTTAAAATATCTCTTATTCCAACAAAAAATAGGGGGGAAAAAAGAAGAAAAAAACTCGCCTAACAAAGAAATGCAGAGGCCAATTCTAGTTTCGGTTGAGAAGCCAGCAAGACTGATGGTCTTATACTGAGTAAGGGTACTGCAAAGAGCCCCACTCTCAATTTTCCTAGACGTCAGTAACCTCTGTTCTCCCTGTTGGACCTGCAGGCTCTTTCAAAACACATCCGGAAACCCTTCAAGCACCGTACAGTTCTCCTAGGCTGTGGGACAAGTACACTCACCGAGGTGTGAGACCAGTAGGAGTAGTCGAAGCTGAAGGACTTCGGAGCTTCCTTTGGGTTCTTTGGGTTAACAATACCTAGAGGATGAAAATGTTTTGATTTTTATCAGTCACTTAGTTATGTTCTTTAGTTCACTGTGATGTTAGAGACGGTAAATTCAAAACATCCAAATCTAAATTCATACCACTGACTCTAAATAAGGCAATCAAAACCAAAAATAATCACATTTTTAACAGGTGGTCTACATATAGAATTTGAAAAGAATCAGACCAATAACATTCACTAAGTGTCACCAGGATCCAGAACAGAGGCTGGTACACAGCAGGTGATCATTAAATATTTTATGACTGAACGGACAGTAAGATAGTAGCCAAAATGTGGAAATGGGCCACATTACTACTTCAAGGTGCTTCATAAGGCTTCAAGTATTTCAGCACATCAGAAATAAAAATTACTAAATCACTGGATCAATCTAACCACTACTTGAAATAAGCTCTTTTTAAAGCTCTTATCTCCTTCAGAAAAGCATCTGGTAATGAAGCATTCATTGGAAACATAGTCTTATTTCTGAAATCCACAGATGATAACTAATAACATAAATTATCATACTGTGTACATTTGTGTATAGGAGTATACACAGTGGAATCACAGACCACTAAATCTTCTGCAGGATGTTAAAAGTAGTAAAATTACTTTCTGACTGAAAAGTATGAAGTCTCACTGCCCCATTAACAGTGCCCCTCACGTGATTAGTCCAGTCACAGCACACTGCAGGGACTGACTGAATGCTGAAGTCTGGTCCCTCTCCCTTTCTCACACATATAAAGCTTTGGCTCTCATATTTCACATGGAATAGGATCCTTATAACATGTGTTCATGGAATCTCCTCAAAGACCAGACATCCGGACCAATCCACTTCTCTAAGGCAGGGCCACAGCCCAGGGTATCAGTGAGATCAGGATTAAAAAATAAATCTACCCAGAGCAGCTGCTGCTCAGGACATAAATAGCAACAGTTGCTATGGTGCTTAGTTCTCTCTCTTGCTGGATTCGGCTGGGTACAGCCACACACTTACGTTCCAACCTCACACGCTGACAGAATATTAATAAGGCTCACACTGCTCATAATCATGTGACAAGGAGACATGGTTCTAGAAAGAACATCTGCCCACACACAAATGGTAGCCTAAGAAAAGAGGAATGTTTCTAACCAAAAGGTACTACAAAAAGATTTAAGTAACAGTCAACATTCATGGAGCACTTACTTCATGCTGTAAGTACTTTCTGTATACTAACCTATTTAATCCCCCCAACCACTCAATAAGGTAGATGTTTTATTATTCCCAGTTGATAGATAAACCGTCACAAAGAGGTTTCAAGGACTTAGCCAAGACCATAGAACTAGCTGGTGCCAATCCAGGATGTGAACTTGGAGAAGTTTGGCTCCAGAGCCCACACTCTGAGTTAACACACCCATCACTTAAATGCTTATTCCCTATATGCAGCCATCTCAGTAAGGCATCTTTATGAATACGTACACGGGTATGTATGTGTATGCACACATATATGACTACCTCCCAAAAATTATACTGCAGGCATTGTTTAAACTCTTCTTGCCCATTCAAAACTAAGAACTTGAGGATTATATAGTTCCTAAGACATGAGAGACCACATACAAAACCCACCAAGAAAACGGAAGTTAATGCCATGCTACATGAACCAGATTCCAGATTTCAGTGGCTCAGCAATAAGGACAATGACAAGATGAGATGTAGGATATGACCTCTGAAGTAGCCTTCACCACTCAAACATGGTTACAACAAACACTTCTAACCTCTAGAAAATATGCTTTCATAAATCTCTTAAGCCATGTTTCGATCGTTCTTTAGCTACTCACTGATTCTGCCAAGAACAATTTAAGAAACAGCTGGTTTTCAGATCCTACACCTTTGTTTCCTTTTCCTTAAGTAAGAAAAAACAAAAACTACACCGTTGAGCGATTCCTTTGATTTGCATAAAATCTTTTTCCTCTTCCTCAGTACCACCTTCTCCCAGATCTCTGAAACTTCTGAAACTAATACATTTTCCTAGCTTCTAACTGACACTAAACACAAAGTCCTTTATTATTTTTAACATAAATAAGTAGATCGAAATATAATTTTAAACTGATTTATGTAAATTATGTCAAACAAGGCTAAATTTATTACAACATTTAGAAATTCTACATTCCTAAATGATATTTAAGACACCTTAAAATAACAACACACACACACACATAAGACACCTTAGAACAACGCAAAATTCAATACTGTTACCTGTTTAAGGGGAAAGTGCAAGCAGAAAGCCTCAGAAGGGTAATTTCTATTATGTTAGGTTGAGTGTTATTGGGTTGGCCAAAAAGTCCATATGGTTTTTTCCGTAAAACAACATACATTTCTCATTTTCACCAATAACTTTACTGATTTGGATATTTTGAGTATGTTGGCTATTTCTCATGTGACATAATGTTGACTGTTCTTAATTAACGTCTCGATTTTATCACTATCAACTTCAACTGGTCTGCCCGACTGTGGAGCACCATCCAGTGAGAAATCTCCAGCACGGAACTTTGCAAACCACTGTTGACACGGCTGATCAGTCATGAAACCTTCTCCACACACTACACTATCTCTTTTTGCATTTCAGTTGCGTTTTTACCTTTTTTGAAATAATAAAGTATAATATGCCAAAAATGTGTATTTTCTCCCATCTTCAATATTAACATGGCTACACAAAAATTCACCAATTTTCATAAGGTTTTTTTTAAAAATGCACACTGATATGACAGCTGTCACAATACAGTCTAACAAAATTGCTGCAAATGGAGTTAAACACAACTAAGAGCTACTACAGCCATCTTACGGAAAAAAACAAACGAACTTTTTGGCGGACTCAACAGTTATAGGGTTGTTTGTTTGATAGTATTCTTTATATTTAAATATACATTGTGTTGTCTTTAATACATAAACTATTTCCTAATGAAAGATTTTAAACCCCAGAACTCTGCAAATGAAAAATTTGTAAAAATAAAATACCAATGACAGCACTTGAGCTTATCAGAAGCCCTAACTTGTACTTCCATAGACAATGAATTAATGTTTTCAAATATGCCAAAGAATCTTTTTTTCCGAATTAACAACAATTGAGATCCAACCCACTTACTTTCACCCAACTAAAAAATAGGATCTTTCTAACGACTAATAAAAAAAGGAGGGGAGAGACAATACATTTAATAGAAAGGTTATAGGATTTGGACTCAAAGGACCAACATCAGTACCTACATATATGGTATCTTTTATTATTCTAAACATATAAAAAAATTAAGAAATATATTTAGATTATTTGTGATCTTGGGTATGGTTTTGTTTTTATGTCTTCTTGAAAAACGAGATAATACCTAGTTCATAGGATTAAATATGTAAAGCACTACACAAATGTTAATTTTCAATAGTTACTTTTTCTGTTTATTTTTAAAATCATTTTTTTAAAGATTTTATTTACTTATTTTTACAGAGAGGGGAAGGGAGGGAGGAAGAGAGGGAGAGAAACATGGATGCACAAGACTGGTTGCCTGTCACCGGGACCACAACCCAGGCATGTACCCTGACTGGGAATTGAACTGGAGACCTTTTGGTTCACAGGCTGGCGCTCAATTCACTGTGCCACACCAGCCAGGGCTCTGTTTATTTTTTCAAATGAGTTTAAATGCATTTTATTTTTAGACAACCTACATAACACGTTTTTCTTAAAAACAATGCCTCCAAATATGTCAAAGTCAAAATAAATGAAGAGCTCAAAACAACATCAGTCCGACTGTCCTCTACCTCACGTGTAGATGAAAAGCAGCAGCCAGTTATGATGACAAATGATAGACCCAAGTCGCCAAATTTGTTAACATTTTTCCATTTCTAAACCATCCTTAGAGAGAATCAGATACGGGTTGCAGCACCCTCACAGCAGTCCGGCAGATCCACCATGCCATCTGGATTCATGTTTTCACCAATAAAGAACTGGCAGGTTTTGAAATTAGCAAAGGATGTGCTTGATTTGTTCTGCAGCCCATCAGAAAGGTTTTACTCTTCCTGGTTTCTGTTCTTCGAGTGTCCCTTTGATGGATTTCACGTAATCTCTGACACACTGCTTATAGGCTTCTTTTGTGAGTTTCCTGCATATAATGCTCACGACAATATCAACACCATTGACTACTGTGCTTTCGGTATCTTTGCCCTCGGGAGTCATCGATGCTACCCTCTGTCCTACGGACCACCTTCCCCTCCACCTCAGGCACAGACTGGTTACGATCTCCCAGGTCTTGTACATGTCAGAGGACATCTCATTGTGGCTGATGAGGTCGCAGCAGACGAGCATGATGGAGACAGCTGCAGATGACCAACGCACTGGGTTTAGCAGGAGCCCAGAACTTGGAGCAAGCAGTACTCCAGGGAAAGGGAGCAGGTGAAAAAGTTATTTTGTCTTGTTTTTAGACTTTCTCAAGTTTGGTGGGTATAACCATATTCCATAGTCTTTAAACCAAAATGATAAAAGTTGACTAATTGATCAAACAAGCTAAAGCATAACATAAGAATTCTATTTTCTGGCAAGGGCCAAAGTACTATATCTGGATCCTTTAGATGTGCCATCAAATTTTTGGTGCTGTTACCACATTCAGTACATGGACCATGTCTTGTGGATCCCCTACGCTGCCTGCCCTACAGCAAATGCGTGCTCAGATGAATGTGTCATGTACCACTTTAATTTGATTAAACCCTGTACCATTTTTAATCAGTGGAAGAAAAACCAACACAGTGCATACCAGTGCAATACATATATCAAATACCAGTAAATTCTGTCAACTTTCACAAAAAGAATACAGAATTGTATTAATGAATGAATATTATTAAAATATTGGGCAATATTAACACAGTGGTTCTTGTATCAAAGTCAACTGAGCTAAAAATAAAGTGTGTAGGGCTTTTGTCTTTCAGAAAGCATGCATATAAGAATGGAATTATACTAACTAATGAACATATTCAACATAAACTGTATTTTCGTCAGTATAAAATTGTAAAAGCTGTTACAAATGTAGCATGCCTCCCAGGGTCATACGTCATGAGTGCTCAGGCTTTGTCTGGAACAAACAGGCTGGAAAGTTAGAATAGGGAACAAAGGCCTCAAGCTCTATCCTTCCCTTGCCTTGGCTGGAACATCACAGACATGACCTTCACTAACCACCTGTTCCCCCACTTCTCCCCCCCCCAATTTCCTGTAACTGGGATGACAAAAAAGAAATTCCTATCTGGAGAGGAGAGATAAGGAAGAGCCACATCGGCAGTCACCCCACCAGTGTCAGAAGCAAAGGACCACCCAACCCCCACTTGAAGAAAATATGAAATCTCAGGGCAGACAGAGATATCTTACTATTAAAATTTATTGCTGCAAAATTTTCTCCTGTGTTTTAGATATAATGAGTTTGTCTTGCATAAGGTTTCTTTGGTAAGTATAAAAAAGATTCTTCACTTCACACACAAGACACACCCAAGAAGCACTGCCATGTGCTAAACACCAAAAGACATAAATAAATGATGATATTCTCAGCATTCACCTTCCCAAGTAATTCCCCTGAAACATCCATTCAATTAGAAGGGTGAGGTACTCAGCACCTGACCCAACAATGCCTAGAACAGGGCAGGGACTCAATAAGCACTGATTGAATCACTGCTGAATGTCATGACTACATCCAGGATGGTGCACCACTCAAAAACCTTCAACAAAAACACTGTTACTATGGCACCCAACTGGACAAGTCCATTTTCCTAATTGTCTGCCTTACCTTCCAACAGTCCCTGCCCCTTTGTCCTCTGTGCTTTTACTCAGTGTGCTCAGCTCTCCAAGCACACCAAGTCTGAAATTGGCTTCCATGCTAACAATCTTTCTAAAGGAAGGGTTATAGCAAAAGATCTCAAGATCCAATTTTAAAAAAGAAAGTTAAACAGCACTTTCATTCACTGGGCACATTTACTGAGCACATTTACTAAGCTCAAACTATGTACCAGACACTGTGCTGGGGATATAATGGCAAGCAAAAAAAGTTATTTTCACCCTTCTAGAGTATATAACCAATGGAGGAGACAAGACCTATAATCACAGAAAATAAATGCATGCTTTAAAATGATGACATGAACCATGCTAGCTAGATAAGCACGAAGTTCTTTAAAACATATAAACAGGGACGTATAAAAGGAAACATAAAAGAAATGATTTTTTTTTTTTGAGTTAGTAAACTGATGGGTGAAAACAGAGAAGGCCGGGCTGAAGGATAAGTAGGAGATTGCTAGGGAAAATGAAGTGATAACAATAACACTTACTGGAGGCTTACTACCTTCCAAGCACTGTGCTAGAATTACATGTGTCCACTCATTTAATCCTCACAATAGCCTTATGAAATAAGAGCAATTATTTCCATTTTTCATTTGGAGCACATGAGACACAAAGGTGCTTGCTTGCCCAAGGCCAGAGTCTGGACTGAAATCTAGACCATCTGGTGCCAGGGCTCTGAACCACTGGGCAATATGCATTCCAAGCCAAGGAACTGCACTAGGAAGCCCTGGGGCAAAAAGAAGCACGTGACACCCAGGCACTGGTTTGACAGGTGTGGTCAATGCAGTAAGCAGCAAAGGGTAGAAAAGCACCAAAATCTCAGGGACAAATCACAATGGACTTTAAGGAGCTGGTGAACCCAAGCAATGAGAAGTCATAGGAGTGACTTGATTAGATTTACAGGCTATGGTGTAGAGACTGGATCAAAGGAAGGCATCGATGGAAGTATGGAGACGAATTACACAGGACACAACATGCTGCGGAGTGTTGGAAACTTTTGCTTGCCATTTGTATAATGACATGAGAGCTGCATCTGGCATCAGAAATCCATGAATTACAATATTTGGCATTTGTGGGAATGGGGAGAGAGAAACATTCATTCCTATATCAAAAGTATTGTGTCTCTTGATCCAAACCTGAATTTTGTCTTACAATTTGACCAAATATTCAATAATCAAAATCTGAATTGATCTAGAAAATACTTCAAGAAGACATTTTCAAAGACTTTAGCAATGAAGAAAACCCTGTAGAGGCTTATCTAAATCCATCCTAAGTATCCAGTATTATTATAGGGTACATCTATAACTTGGGCAGATAAACTCTGTAAGCCTCAATTTTCTTCCCTGTAAATAGGTACAATAATAGCAGTGCCTAACTTTAGAGAGAGAGACAGACAGACAGACACACATCAATGTGAGAAACACCGATAGGTTGCCTCCTGCACATGCCCCAATGGGAGATCGAACCTGAAGCCTAGGTATGTGCCCTAACCAGGGATTGGACCCACAACCTTTTGTATTGGACAATGCTCCAACTGAGCCAACTGGGGAAGGGCAATAGCGGTGGTTATTTCAGATGAGAGTGGGCAGGCTTGTCCCCTCTCAGAAGGTGATAGTTAAGCAGGGATCTGAATGACATTTAAGGAACAGGCAAGACAACCCATGTAACCAGAGGGGTAAACAATGATGAGATGTGAAATCAGATAGCTAGCCAGTGGCCAAATTCTATTGGTCCCTGTGGCCAAAGTGAGGATTTTTAATTCTACTCTAAAAGTGATAGAAAGCCAAGGAAGGATTTTAAGCAGAGGGGGTGACATAATCTAATTTATATTTCCAAAACATGACTGACTAGGACACAGGAATGAGTGGGAACAGAGACAGGAGGTTACTGCGATAATGACTTAGACTAGAGTAGAAACGGTAAAAGGTAACTGGATTCAAAATAGCTTTGTGAAGGCAGAAATGATAGGACTTACTGTTGAATTACAAGTGGCCTATTAAAAAAAAGAGAAGAGGCAAGAGGGACTCTAATATTTTGGATCACAAAAACTAAAATAATGAGTAAGAAAGAAGGAAGAACCACTTTAGGTGGCAGGGAGGGAAAAAAATAGTTCTGTTGAGGGACTTCAAAGGTTTTAGCAGCTGGCCAGACAAGTTCTATAGAGAGGTCCAGGCTGGAGACATGAATTTGGGCGGCATCATCATTTCAATGACATTTAAAGCCTTGAGTCTGGGTGAAATCCCTTAGGGAGCCTATCTTGTCTAGAGACAGGGAAACGCTCAAAGAGCAGAGGCAAAGTCCTGGCTCACTGTGAACACAGGGAGGCGAGGAAGAACGGAGGATGGCCTGTGAGTGAGGAAGGCAATCAGGAGGGCGTGGGGTCCTGACAGCCAAGAGACAGAAATGTCTCGAGGAGGAAGTCGAGCTGTGTTAGCTACTCCTATTGCAGTGCTTATTACCATAACCACCTTCTGGACTCCACAGAGGAAGGGAAGGAGCCTTTGTTCAGGCTGCTTCCTGACTTGCTCTGCTCACCCTCCTCACCTCTGGGCCTTGGCTCCCTGTCGCTACTCAGATCTTGTCTAGTTTTAAGGTTGTTTTCTTAAGTTTCCCTTCATAAATCAGAAAGGCAACCTGAAAACTGAAGATCTTAATGTATCTTTCCCCAAGTCCAAAGGAAGAAGACCCCACATTGATCCTCTCCCTCCACCTTTCCCCTCTTATCTTCAAACGTTTTATTCCTCATGCTGTAGCTGTTGTTACCCTAGGAAAGCTGAAGAGTAGAGAACAGGACAGCATCTGCCACGCACAGGCTTACTTGAAGACCCTTAGCCAAGATAAATGAAAGCGCCTTTAAAATGTCTGTCATAAATGTCCCACCGGTTTTAGTTTACGGGTGAACACAAGAGCATCTTCTCTTTCTTGGAGTCTCTCTTCAAGTCAAAATTAGCCTTACAAAATCCATTAAGTCCCTTAATTTTACCCTTTTTTCCTTGCCTTCTTTCCAACTTTGTTATTTCAGCAAACAGATGCAGAAATAATGTTTTAATTACTAAGCCCTAGAAAACAAGGCAGTCAAAACAAAATTTGTACTAAAAAGCCTTTTAGTCTACAGAATAATTTTGTTTAATATCCCTAAGTCTCTATGTAGTAATTATACTGTTGTTGGCAAACTCTGAAGATTTTGCCTGCAACTACAATTAAGATATCAGTGTGGATCCCAGTGACATCTTCAGCACAAACTTCCTTTTCCAAAAGCTTCCTACACCCAAATTAAGAAAAATGGCACACAATAAAAGTATTTTGTAAACCCTTTATATTCCAAAACCATAAAACGAAAACCCATAAGCAGTCCCATCCCTACTCAGAAAGTGGTAAATAAAGTATATTGCCACAAGGTAGATTTGAGAAAAAACCTACATTCATAACAATCCTTACTTCATTTAAAATAACAAACTTAGGCTCCAAATCTTATAAACAGAATAAATGTACTATATGTATTCACTATATACTCGATCTCTTTGAATTAAAAAGAAACATACAAGAGGAAGAAAATCTACCAACTCTGTAGTGTCACAATGTCATTAACTGGGAATAAAATAAATACACAGGCAAAAAAAAACAGTAAACTCTCAGTTAATGGTAATTCTGCTCTTCCCAAGCAAATTTAAAAAAAAAAATTAATGATTGATTTTAGAGACAGAGAGAAAGAGAGAGAGAAAGAGAGAGAGAAAGTAAGGGGTGGGAGAGAAACGTGGACGTGCTGTCCCACTTACTGATGAGTTCACTGGTCGATTCTTGTACGTGTCCTGATCAGGGATTGAACCCCCAACCTTGGCACATTGGGACAATGCTCTAACTGATTGAGCTATCCATCTGGCCAGGGCCTAAGCAAATTTTGAATAATTTGAAAGGAGATCACCTGGAAGACCGAGCTCTCATTTAATCTAAGTGGAACAAAGCTGTCTGAACTAATACAAATATCCTTTTTATTCACAATTTCCCTCCATCAAGAAAAAACATTATAATAAATTTTAATCTAACAGTTAAATGAGACATAGACATTCAGTGTTACTACACAGAATAGTAGAACAATAGATATAATGAGAGGTAATATGTACAGCACAATTTTGAAGGTGAGGGCTCTGGAGCCAGATAGCAGTTCATTTTCTAGTTCTCCGAATTCTTGGATGTGGGGCCCCGCCAAGTTAGTCAGTACCTATCACCTACCTGTGAACGGAGAAGAGTAAGTATGTGCCACAGGACTACTGTGAGGATTAAACGAGTTAAAATCTGTAAATTTCTAATTGTGCCTGACCTGGCTGAAGTGTTCATTATTTTTGTTGTTGATAATTACTAATTATGCTTTTCCCCTCCACTAAAAGGCAATTTAAAAAGTAAAAGCTGCTTTGTTTTTCCCTGCATCCATTTTGCCTCCTCAGGTTTATTCAGCTACAAGAGGAACTCGGGTATCAGACCAGAGCAACGTCACGGGGAAACAGTAAATGTGGTGAAATCGTGAGCTCATTCAGGCAGCTTCTGCTAGCTCTGGCCACAGTTCTCGGTTCTGCCAAAACAAAAAGGACTTTCCAGACTTTCCCACCTCTCCTGGCCCTGCCCCGCAGTTACTTAGAGGTCCCTCCTCAATGATTTCATTACCAGTCCTGACACTGCTTTCATTACTTATTTCTAAGACCAGACTACAACCTCTCTGAGAGCTTGGTGGCCTCTCAGCCTATGCTTACTGGGCAACAAAAATCTGATGTCCTACAGATGCTCTCAAAAGCCTAATTTCATACTTCTTATTTCTACCAACTCTAAACAATAACAAAACAAAAGCCCAGGCAGTCTCCAGCCAGTTCCAGAATATGACTCTCACCTCTGCAGTTCCACTGGATGACCCTGTCCACCATCCCCCTCTGCAGCATGCTGAATGTGGTCATTACTGCCTTACTTTTCTTCATAGTTTTACCCCACCCATGTGTTTATGGGGTAAGGAATATAGAGAACAGCTTTACATGTTTTGAAATGCATATCAATAAAATACATCACTTTCTTTTGCAACATGTGAAGCCATAGTTTATGTATGATTTCTGTGTGTGTAGGCATGTGGTAACTCTTCTTTGTAACTCTATTACATATATAAACGTACCATGGAGTTGTGGTCAGGATGACAAAGTAGGTAAACACCGTGCTTGTCTCCTCCCAGGACCACATCAAAATTACAACCAAACTCTAGAAAAATCAACCTGGAGAACCATTTGAAAACTAGCTGAACAGAAGCTTCCTATAACTAAAAATGGAAAGCAGAAACCATACTAAGACTGACTGACTGACTGACTGAATAAATATAAATGTAGCACAATTTATTTATCCAGTCCTTTGCTGATGGATGCTGAATTGCTTCTGGTGTAGCTTTTTTATGAATGCTGCCCTAGGTGGGTAGCTCAGTTGGTCAGAGTGTCATCCCGATATGCTAAGGTTGTAGGTTCCCTTCCCAGTCGGTGCACCTAAAAGGTCAACCAGTGAATGCATAAATAGTAGAAGAGCAAGTTGATGTTTCTCTCTCCCTCTCTAAAACAATTTTTAAAAAACTGAGTGCTGTTAGGAGTCTAAATGCCCAAATCTTCAGCAGTCTTAGTAATTCCCGGAGAAATGCACTACACTGGTAGAAGTTATAGAGAGAAATATGATTGGGCATGAGTGATCTCACAGTTCACAGAAGGAATCCCAACTAAGGGTAGGTTAAAAGAAACTAGACATTCCATCTCTCAGGTCAGAGTTCATGGTGTGGAGGTGGACAAATAGTAGCTAAAAAGAGCTGGGCTTATCCCTTTCTCCATCCACACAGTGAAGCACTCTGGATGCTATGTTATGAAGTTTACACCTTAGTCTGATCTAACTAACTAAACCCTGGCCTACCAAGGAAAAGACTTAAGGAGACCTCATCCTGATTCAAGGCTAGTGCCTCTTACTCCTTTTGGGGGATGCAAATCTCTCTAAAAATGTAAGAGGTATTACTCCCTCCCTAGAAAAATGAGTAAGACACATTTTGCATACAATTTCAAGGTGTTCTCACCTTGACAGACACTCATAGGTCTATATATAGACTCCAGAAAAGAAACCCAAACTAAAATGCAAGTGAGAATTAGGTAACACTAATGAAAGAAAGGAAAAACAAACAAAACAAAACTAAAGACTAATAAGAAAAGACTAGAAAACAAAAATCTAACCACTTAACCAAATAGAAACAACAAAAATTCATCAAAATGGAGCAGGAGGCTGAGATAAGGAGGTAACAATAAAAAATGATTTCAAAGTGGGTGAAACTTGGAATATTATGGGATATTATTAAACAAAGCCATTTGTGTATGCACTTGGGTCTCAAAAATGTCAAGGCAGTAACATTTATCTGTGCCATGGAAAATATTTCCTCCAAGACCAGAAAGTGCTTAAATAAAACTGCTACAACTCAGTTTTCGGATCTGGCACGTTCCCTAAAGCATCCTTCACCCTCTTACACTTTTTCATAAGAGATCTTATGGCAGGAACAGTCCATTGCATTCCATCTGCAATCAGCTGCAATCCCTCTGAGCAGCAGTCTAGGCCAGCTTGCCAGCATAGAAGTCTTTTCAGTGAACACATGTGGCTAAAGCAGTTTTATTTCTTTTTTCCCCAACAATTTTAGATTCAAAATGCATGCTCTCTCCCAACCTTAAGTCCTGTGCTTTTATTTTTGTTTGGTTTTTAAAAGCAAAACAAACCAATAATACTTCCTAAACAGTTTAGCAAATGGCTCACTTAAACTATCTCACCTAAAAATTATTTGGGTTGCATATTAGTCAAATTACTAATAAACTACCATATAAAATTAAAAAACAGAAATAGAAAACAATAGAAAAAATGAAAATGCCAAAAATCCTAGAGGAAAAAGTCTCTGATACAACTAGGTAACTGCCTTTCCAAGAACAAATATCTTTCAAAGGAACCAAAATTACTCTAAGCCCTCTGAGGCATGACAAAGCATTTAGCTAGAAAACTAGCCCTACTTTTTCAGAGGCTGGCTCAGCTAATGAGGCTTTTTGTTTCAGCGGACTAACGCAAATTTAAAAGTCAGATTTCTCTTGCTGAACGTTTACATGCAAGAGGCAATCTGTTAGAGCCAGATGAGGGTCAGGAGTACCAATATCCAGTCATAACACTAGTAAGTTCTAATAAGCTACAATTCTGAAATTTTCCCTAAATGTACTGGATGTTTAGTTTAAATTGTAGCTGAAATGCCCTATTGTCAACGAATATTGCATGTGCCAAACTCACATGTGCACTTTTTATAAACCCTATTTGATGGCAAGTATCACTTCGATCACTTTTACACTGCACTGAGGTTACTTTAGTATGTCTTGTCTCTCCCACCACGAACTGGTAACTCCCTAAGGGCAGGGTCTATGCACATACAACTCTGTAGTCCCTACCCACACGCATTCTAGTCGGCTCTCAAAAGAGGACGGAAAAGACAGAGAGGACAGCCACTCAGCCTTTGGTCTAGAAAAGTTTTGGGACAAAATGTGATAGAAAAACAGTTGGTAGTTCAGCGCTGTGCTTAAGGCGGTCCACAGATTAGTTTTCACAGGGCTAGTGTAATATATCCAGGCCTAATTAATCACTAAATTATTATTAATTACTTTTAATAAAAACCAGGCATTTCTTTAATATTTTGTAAAAAAAAAATTTTTATAATATTTTCAGTAGTTCTGGAGATTTTTTGTGGGATATAAGCAAGAATGGGTGAATAAAACCTATATCCTCACAAATTTTAAATTTTATGGCCCCATCATAAAAAGGTGTTCAACTAGGAATCTTATTTTCTTCTTCAATTTGCTATCTACCACAAGTGAAAATATCTTAAATCCTTCATCCAGAGTGAATATCATTATTTGGGTAATTTTACTTTTCCCTCCTAAAGTGACATTATTTTAAATACAATGAAAACAGGGTCAAAAAAGCTATGTATCCTAAAAGCAGTGAAATTTTTACACCATTTTCTAGTAGTCATCAATCATCTCTTAATGAATTTTAATCCATCTGATTAAAAA
>VMDR010021060.1:0-17107 GCA_007922815.1 Macrotus californicus | reverse complement strand
TGGATGGAACTGGAGAGCATTATGCTAAGTGAAATAAGCCAGGCAGTGAAGGACAAATATCATATGATCTCACCTTTAACTGGAACATAATCATCAAAAGAAAAAAAGCAAACAAAATACAACCAGAGACAATGAAATTAAGAACAATCTAACAATAGCAAGAGGGGAGGGGGGAGGGGACAGTGGGGGGAAGGGTTTCCAGAAACCACTATAAAGGACACATGGACATAACCAAGGGGGAGGGTGGGAGCAAGGGAGGGAGGTGGGATTGGCTGGGGTGGGGGGAAAATGCAGACAAGTGTAATTGAACAACAATAAAGTAATTAAAAAAAGAAGATGTAATATCTACTTTTGACAAAGGTGGTGGGAAGTAGGCACTCATACATTTCTAGTAGGAGTACAAATTACAACTTTTAAGAGAGCAATATAGTAACACGTGTCAAAAACTTAAAAATGTACATCTGTGTACTTGGACCCAGAACTCACATGTCTATGAATTTACACTAATCAAATATATTTACCACAACGTCTATTTAAAATGTTCACATCACGGTTATTTGTAATGGAAAAATCAGGAAGAAATGTCGGGCAATAGAGGGTTGGCTAAATGAATTCTTGCAGAGCCACCACAGATGGAAAGTTATGTAACAAAAATGATGTAGCAGGATCATAAATAACATAGAGAAAGTGGCAATAAAACTACATATACAGTATAATTTCACTTTTGAAAAAGAAAAAAATAAAATAAAATTAGTACCTTAAATCCTAAATTATGGGTAGGTTTTGTTAACTTTATATCCATTGAAAAATCAGTTTTTCATTTTTTTTTAAAGATTTTGTTTATTTATTTTTAGAGACAGAGGAAGGGAGGGATGAAAAGAGGGAAACATCAATGTGTGGTTGCCTCCCATGTGCCCCCTACTGGGGACGTGGCCCACAATCCAGGCATGTGCCCTGACTAGGAATTGAATCAGCGACCCTTTGATTCGTAGGCCAGCACTCAACCCACTGAGCCATACCAGCGAGGGAGAGAATTCCTTTTTTCAGGAGGAAAAAATAGAAACAAATCTCTATAATGCCATCTCATGAAGAGGCCTGTCGCTATCGCCTCCTGGTAATCTGTGGTTCCTCTTCTCATTGAAAATCTCCCAAACTTTGCTCACCTGTGTATCTGTGCCTAAGACATGCAAGTAGCCTCCTGGTGGGGAAAGGCTTCCCCACTTACCAGCCATAGAGGTGAAAAAATTAGGTCGATCATTTTATGAAATCTAACAGGTATAGCTTGGAGAGAAGGGCTGTAGTCCAACTGAAGGGTAAGGAATTGGGGAATGGAAATCTGAAAAGGTGAGTTTTATCAATTGCAAAGCCATACCTAGTCCTTGGCAGATGATTCTTCATGAATCTACACATCTAGGTATTAGCAGTCAAACTGTTCCAGGACTAGTTTTTCTGAAATACTCGTACAAGCAGACAGCTCTGAAAAGATGGAGATGAAGAAACCTTCTTGCCCTCCTTCACAAAAGTGAGCTTTGCTTACTTTTGAAGGTATGTGGTAAAGAATTCAGCCTTGCCTAAATTTAACTTTGCCCTTAGCTTCTACAGGTCCTCTCTAAACCCTTGGAATGCCACGCCTGGCAGAGGTGTTTTTGTTTGCCTGAGGGTCTGTGTCACACTGGGCAGCCTAACATAGGCACTCTGGTGGGACCTGCCCACACTGGATTTGACTTGGGATGGGAGCATTGGGACACACAGTGTCATCTCACCCTCACAAATGGCTGAAGGAGGAGACTGGCCACGTGCACAGTGAATTATGCTAAAGTTATACAACCTCAGAAAAACTACGAAAACCAAGGCTCAGGCATGCCTCCCTGGCTGGGCAATCCTCTGTTAATATTGCCACACAGGTGCTGGGAAAACAGTGCTGCCCGGGACTCTCCTGGGAGAAGACAACTGAAACTTTATGCTTGAGCCTTTCCTGGACTCTGCCGCACACATCTCTCCCTTTGGCTGCTATTAATCTGTATTCTTTAATCATAATAACCTCAAGTATAACAGCTCTCAGTGCGTTCTGTGAGTCCATCCAGCAAATAAATTATCACAACGCAAGATGGCTTTGGTGATGCCTGACTGGTAACTGACATCAGAAGTGAGAACTGTCTTGTGGATCACTCTCTAGTCTTGCACAGGTAATATAGATAATCTTTTCTCGATGACCACGGGTGGGCAGGTTTTCCGAAAGCTCCTAAAGAAGCCAGCCTCTTCTCTTTTCAGGGTGCTTCTTCTGAAACACGCCCTCACCACATGCATGGGCACCATCACATTGCCCCATGGGTCCTGGGCGCAGGGGGAACATGGCAGTGTCACTGCAGATGCTGCTTGTGCTAAAAATAGTAAGTTCTTTTGTCTCTGACACAAATAACTCCTATTTTCCTGCCAATATCTATAAAATTGTGACAGGCTAACTCAATGCTAATGCTTGAGTACAGGTTAAAATCTCAAACCCTTTTACAATTTCTGACTTGATGGGTTAGCTCTAGTACTAACCACGGCTCACCTTTAGAAAGATTTATTAACCAAAACAAAAAAAAATCATTCTAAGAGCTAACTATTGGCCAGTTTGGAAATGGTCTCAGTTCCACGACACAATATCTGTAAAATGCAGTGGAGGCGCCTACAGGCAGAATTAAAGAAGCGTGTAGCAGTCTTGTAGACACGGAAATATTTCACTCCCCACGTTGCTAAGCAAACTCATTTGTGCTGTGAAGGTCTACAGCATTGCTGCCAGATTCTGTCATGGGGTGGCGGGTAATCTAAGGTGACAGCGTCTATTTCCCATGTGACACCCGTGCACTCTCTTCAGACTTAATTAAAGGCAAACAAAACCAATCACCAACAAGGTTTTGAAATGCTCATTTCCACTGGCTGCTAAATTTCCCAAATCAAATGCCCATTGAGAGACATTTATGACTACAGTCCAGCACAGTGTGACTTCTTTCCAAACGCAAGTTTTAGTGTCATCTACATATTGACAGTCTCTTCCTGTACGGACAAGACCCATTTCAACTTGCCCCGAGCAGTGAACAGTGAAAACTTAGATGCACATGGCTAAGATTTTAATAGTAACTTAGTGTGTTCTGGTTGGAGTCCCTTCTTTCAGCTCCATGGCAAGTGTCTGTGTAAGTGTTTTAATTTCTATTCAACGGCCACTGAGGGAAATGTAAACAAATGACACGATAATATGAAACACAGGCAACTGCACTTGAACTCCTAGTATGAAATCTATTCAGTCACTGATTCTCTTGTTGACAGACATGTATTACCAGCAACTGTCAGTCAGGTAAACAAACGTAAGTTTCCATGAATTAAATTTTTTAAAATAAGAATTTTGAAGTAAATGTGAATATTTGTTAAGGTATAATTATAATTTTTTTTAAAAATAGCAATTTTAATAAATTGCTTTTACTCCTCTTCAGACCCTCAATGTCAAACACCAGGGGGAAAAATAACTATTTTCAGAAAAGTGTTTACAGTAGTCAGAGAAATATACTCTCCCAAATATGAAGACAGGCCCACCTGCTCTGTAATACTGTTTTAACAAAAACTCCACTAAGACGCTGTGGTTTTAAAAACTGACTTTTTAAAAATATCAGCAACAGCACTCATACTTATTTTACAGTAAATAGTTAAGTCTTTATACTCATGCAAATAACCACTGAGCCTACTAAAAGATAAAAGTTTTTCCTCTCTTTATCCAGCATACACATTTGCAATTCAGTTCAGATTTGGTCTTTAGAGTTTCTTACCACAGTTCACCACAACTGAGACTCCTAAATCTGTGAGACTGTTTGCATCAAAACAGCCTTATTTGGGGGCAAGCAGCCTAAAGCTGTGGCCTTCTTATTCCTGATGCAATTGTTATCCCACAGCCACAACAGAGGGAAAAAAGGCATCTCCCAGCCTGGCTGGAATAAGCGCACTTCTCACTTTCTTCCTGCTGTGTGAAAACTCTTTTTTCATCTAAACTGAAGAACATATTGGTGAACTTAATGGGATCTGACAGTCCATCTTAAACGGTGCCATTAGGTAACAAAGAAAAATCTGAAGTTGTACAACCCTTGGTCATTTTGATGACTTCTTCTTTCAATGTGAACTGATAACTGGAATTCCCAAAAGGCTTTTTGAAATTTTGTGCTTTTCTTCTGGGTTTCTCTCTGGATAGTTCTTTAATCATAAATATACATTTTAAACAAATCACTGTAAAATATGGTTAGTGAGATACTGAGTCACAGGAGAATATCACTAAGGAAGCACTGTTTCCATGTCACTATTTGTAGATTTTGCAACCTCACCAAAATCATACAAAGCCAAAAAGTAAATTAAGAAATATCTGGTTTTCAAATTTCCTTTAAATAGATGGCATTGAATGAGTAAATCATGTAACAAGTTTCAGTGTGTGCATATTAAATAAATAACATTGTTGCTGAATATATAATGGACCATTTATAAGTAAAGAATTTGTGGGTCTTAGGTAAGATAAAAATGTATCTAGTCAAGTAAAGGGCAAGGCCAGTTTTGAAAATAATTGATATTTATATAACAATCGCATTTATAAACCAAATATATATGTAATCCTTTGGGTTAGGTACTACTACCAGTCATCACTTTACAGATTGACAAATTTATGTTCATACTTGTGAAGTACTTTGTTCCAGAATAGACAGTTTACAGAGTTCGACACAGGACTTGAAGCCAAGCAGTCTAAACCCTGAGCTCGTGCTCTCTCTAGGCTTTCAGGGGGAGTTGAGAAAGGAGGAGACGAAAGGACTCTAAAAAAAAGAAAACTGACTGAACCAAAGCTGTAATTTTAGTAAGTAGTAGAGAAAGGGCGTTCTTCACATTCACTCTCACTTTCATTTTCAGACTTTCTTCAGTATTTGTTTTGCTCACATTGTTCTCTGGCTTCCTGCTTTGACACTCAACAATTTTAAAGTCAATCTGTTTTTTCAAATTAATGTCTTTTCACCCTTTCCACTTCTCTCTTCACTTCCCTGACCAGAGTTTCCTATCAGGATGAAAGGAGTGAATGGCCAATGTCTGTAACTCTTACATGGTTACTGTGGCAGAGATTTTTCTAAACCAATGAATCAATAAATGTCAGAATTTCAAGAAGTGAGCTTATAAAAACATTGAAGTGCAGAATTTCAGTAAAGCGGAGGGGAAGAGTACTTCATAGTTTCAATCTCTATCATCCATGATCATAATATCTCAATCAGGAAACAATAAATGTTTATTGATTGTTAACTAAAAAGTCAGTTGTGTTATGCATTCATTATGTCAAGTAATTCTATAGCAATCCCATTATTGCTATTTCAGGTTTATATTATAGAAACTAAGGCTCTCTGTAGTTGTCAACCTTGCCTAAAGGTCAAGAGTTGGGAAGCAGCAGAATCAGTGTTGGAACTCAGGTCTGTCTGAAGCCAATAAATTTTGAAATCTCCCAAACTCATCAGTACATACAGCTATATCTAGTAATTAATACAAATGTACCAATTAAAAAATTGGGGTGGGATGAAAGGGATTATAACCAAATAGTTGGAAACAGAAAATCCTGATGCCAATATAATTACATTGTCATAGTGTACTCTATTCATTGCTTTTCACAGAATTTTAAGAAATATTTAAATATGCTTGATATCCTTAGTTTTGAGGTTCTGCAATATGGTAAATGCATTCCCCTGAGGAGAGTGAATGAATAATAATAGCCTAGTTAAAGCCTACGGAAATGACTTTCTTTGTGTTTTTTTCCCCCCACCATGGGAGTCTTCTACAATGTCATCAATATTTTAATTACATAAAAACAAAATAGTTTGCAAGCATGGGCCCTGCTGTTGTGTTTTATGGCTTTTGAAACAATGGTCTTGAACAGACATGTTGACCTTTCTTCGGAAACAAGTTAAGCATTATTCCCATTAGGAACTTGGCATGAGGAGCAATGCAGACCTTCCTCTTACCGGGATAAACAGATACACACGTATGCACAGGCTGTGTCACTGCATAAATACTGAACAGATATAAATAGGCCTTGTCTATTTCTGTCCCTATACCCTCACACATTTTATTTTAGTTTTTTAAAGAAAATATAGTTGTTGAATTTAAGAAATCATATCTGTATACACATACACATACATGTACATATATACATAGCCTTTGAATATTTCACTTTTCAAAAGCTGTCAATGGAGCAGCACTGTGTAAAGTCAACTGAGTCCAAAACCTTATCTCAGCATCTGGGATTATTTTGAACCTCGCCAAAATCCACCTGCACAGACAAATTCACTCCATCCTTACAAATAACCTTTGGTCAATGTCAGATATTGCCCTTGTCTTACCATTTCCACACTGTTGCAGTTCTTTCCCCAGAATATAAACTTCTATGAATGCTTTAGAAATCCCCTCTTCTTCAAAATGCACAGAAATTACCACTACTCACACACACTGCACACACAAAAAAATAGGCATATATCTATGAAACAAAAGAGTGCCCAGAAATAAACCCAGGCATACATGGTCAATTAACTTACAACAATGAGCCAAGAATATACAATGGGCAAAGGACAGTCTCTTTAATAAATGGTGCTGGGAAAATTGGATAGCCATATGCAAAAGAATGAAATTGGACCAATATTTTACACCATACACAAAAATTAACTCAAAATGGATTGAAGACTTGAACCCAAGACCTGAAACCATAAACTCCTACAAGAAAACATAGGCAGTAGGCTTTGGACTTAGGTCTTTTCCATGATTTTTTAAATCTGGCACTGAAAGGAAAAGCAACAAAAGCAAAAATAAACAAATGAGGCTACCTCAAACTAAAAATCTTCTGCACAGCAAAGGAAACCGTCAACAAAATGAAAAGAGAACCCACTGTGTGGGAGAACATGTTTGCAAATCATATATCTGATAAGGATTAATGGCCAAAATATATAAATAACTCATACAATACAAAAGTTTTAAAGGATCTGATGAAAAAATAGGCAAAATAGGTGAACAGCCAGTTTTCCAAAGAGACAGATGACTAACAGGTACATGAAAAGATGCTCTACATCATTAATCATTAGGGAAATGCAAACCAAAACCACAATGAAAGATAACCTCACACCAATCAAAATGACTATTATCGAAAAACAATATATAACGGCCATTAGTAAAGATGCGGAAAGAAGAGTACACTTGTGCACTGTTGATGCAACCTCAATACAAATAAAACCAGAATGTAGTTTCCTCAAAAAAATTAAAACTAGAACTACCATATGCACCTTTATGTTCACTGCAGCAGTACTGACAACAGTCAGATGTGGAAATAACGTAAGTGTCCATTCATGGATGAATGGATAAAGAAACTATGGTATTTGTAATTCACACACACACACAATTTATATGGAGGTCTGTCTGGAAAAGGTCCAGTCATTTTTAATATAATGAGAACCATTTGCACGACATCAAAGTAACCTGGCAGCCAAGGAGAGTGGACTGGAATGCGCATGTGTGAACAGTGACGACCTCACTGTAGTAGTCAGTGTAGGTGATAGAATTCACTGAGTGAGCAGGTGCACTATGTGGCTGTTGTATTCAAAATGACTAAGCAAGTACAGCAACGAATCTGCATCAAATTTCATGTTAAGCTTGAACATTCCTCCGCAGAAACTATTAGTATGATTCAGAAGGCTTTCGGGGATGATGCGGTGAGTGCAGCACAAATAAAAGTGTGGCACAAACACTTCAAAGATGGCCAAGAATCTGTTGAAAATGATCCACATTCTGAAAGGCCTGCAACAGCCAGAATCCCTGAAAATGCTGAGCATGTACGGGCTACAACCAACAAAGATCGGCGACTGACAGTGCAAGAACTAGAAGCTGATCTGTGGATTCTAAAAACTATTGTGTCCAAGATTTTGACAAAGGATCCTGGCATGAAACATGTCGTGGCAAAAGTTGCTCCTCAATTTCTGCTACCAGAGCAGAAGGAACATTGTGCTGCGGTTGCTAATGACTTGATTCAAACTGCTACCAGTGAGCCAGATTTCTTCAAGAAGGTCATTCATAACCAAAGATGAATGGTGGGTCTGTGGCTATGATTCAGAAATGAAGGCCCAGTCTTCCCAACGGATGGCACCTGTTTCTCTGCACCCAAAGAAGGTGCAACAAAGTTGCAGCAAGATCAGGACCATGTTAACTGTGTTTCTGATTGGCAATGTGTTGTTCATCACAAGTACACCCCTCCAGGCCAAATAATCAATAAGGAGTTCTTCGTCATTCAATGTTCTTCATCGGTTGAGAGATGCAATATGACAAAAACAGCCACAGCTATGGGCAACTGGTGATTGGCAGCTTCATCACAACAACACGCCTACTCATGCGTCACGTGCTGTGCAGAGTTTTCTAGTGAAACAGCCAATCACTCAGGTGGCTCAGCCCCCCTACAGTCCAGATTTGGTTCCCTGCAACTTCTGGCTTTCCACAAAACTAAAATCACCTTTGAAAGGGAAGAGACTTGAGACTGTCGATGAGATGCAGGAAAATGTGACACTTTGAAGGGAACTGAGGCAGCATTATCCTACGTATAATGTTTCTTATATCTTACATCTTCTTCAATATTGTCTCTATTTTTCATATTACATGGCTGGATACTTCCTGGACAGACCTTGTGCATGTGTGTGTGTGTGTGTGTGTGTGTGTGATTCATTCACAGGAAAGAACATAATCTTGCCATTTACAACAGCATCAATGAACCTTTAAGACATTATGCTACACGAAATAAGTCAAACAGAGAAAGAGAATTATCACATTATCTTACTTATATATGCAATCTAAAAACATACAAACAAACAAAAAACCCAGGCTCAAAGACACAGTAAATAGACTTACTGTGGATGCCAGAGGCAGGCATTGGAGAGTGGGGAAAATGGGAAGGGAATCTAAGGTACCACCTTCCAGTTATAAGGTAAATGAGTCATGGGGATGTAATATATAGCATGGTGACTATAGTTAATAATACTGCAATAATACTGCATTTCACATTTGAAAGCTGTTAAGGGAGCATCTTAAAAGTTTTCTTCAGAAGAAAATCTTCTTCAATTATGTAGGGTGACAGATGGTAATTAGACTTATTGTGATCATTCTGCAATACACACAAATATCAAATCATTAGCTTCACCTGAAACTAATATAATGTTCTATATCAATTATGTCACAATTTTAAAAAAGGCTGAAATCCCACCAACCCCTTCTTCCTGTCCCTGCCACCAGTACCTTGGCTCAGAGCCTCGTCTTGTGACCCTTTGAAGACTGCTGCCAGTGTACAATATTCTAAAGGTTTATTTTGGTACAACTTTCATCGACTCCTTTTCTAATTATATGAATATTGAAGATAAAAAGTATAAGATGTTTTTAAAAAATAGTTAGCAACTTTTGTGCAAGGAATTTTTTTCCATTTTATTAGCATTTACCAACATATAAGAAGTTGAAGTAACTGGCAAACCATAAAAACAGAAAAAGTTTAAATATTTAAAAATATTTTATACCTGAATGTTTCATTCCACAATGTCCTTACCATTATATTTCACATTATAATTATTATAATATCATTACATTATTTTTAAAGAAATCTGAACTACTCTACCCAGACACACTGGAGGCTTTTAAGATAAATATTTCAAATATTTCAATTAGAGAACAAGTGAATGACCCATCAATGGGTGAATTTTGTTTCGTAAGCAGGGGAAAGTATAATCTAAAGCGAACCAGTGGTGCTGTTACAAAGCACAATACAACACATACAATACAATGCTCTCACACTAACTTTTATGAAAGAAACAAATCTGAGCAAAGGCAAATCAAAGCTGTCAAGCAGTGAAGCAATGTAACTATGGTGTTTTAAGGGTTTAAAAAATTAAACAGTACATTTTAAAGCTCTTATTGTCCTTATTTAACCATTCATCAATTGAGTAGTATCCCATTTTGCAAATGGAAAGTTGGTCTGACGATCTGTACAAAATGAAGGACTTTTACAGGAAGAAAGTGGGTGGGACAAGGAAGTTTCTGGCAAAGAATGGATTAATTTAGGCAAGGTCACCTTCCCCTGGGGATCAGCAGCGGTTATCAGAGAGATTACCTCACTAGTGCTCACCAGGTTACTCCAGATTAACTGATTTAGTACCTCTCCCGGGAGCGGTTAAGACTTTAATGAAATTAGGCACTAAGTCTCTGCTGGTAGTGCAGGCTCAGCACCAGTGACTCTGTGTGGGGCCTGTCGTCTCAATTTCAGCACGAGTAAACACTTTTAAAGAGAATTCCTGGGTATCTAAGGACTCAGTGACAACACTGCCACATATCTCCCACAATATCCCCCTCAAATAAGAAAGCGATGAGAATTAGTAAATTCTAAATTTAAAAATCAGTAGGAAAAAATGAAATTCCATGTAAATCCTTCAAGTTCAACTGCAAAACTGTCTCTCACGTTCAGCCCTATGCCTACTCATTAGCAAGCCAACGCAGGCTGTGAGAAGCTGCGCAGGACAAGAGTGACTCACAACAGTCACTTGAAAGATGAACCCCCACACTTCCCTTAGCTCTGGGCAAACGTCTGTGCGGACCCGAGCATCAGGATCAAAAGAGAGAGCTGGGATTTAAAGGAGAGCTCTTTGCAAAGGTGGGACAGGCGAAGGGGATAGTGGGAAAATGGGGACAAGAAAACCATAACATGGGAAAGAGAAAAGACAAAAAGTACCCTTTGGTAATTTAGTGATGAAGAAGCAAAGAGAAAAAGTAAACTATAAAATCAGAGGACCACAACCCCTCCCCCCAAAAAATAAGTCTTATAAAGTACCTGGATTTGCTATGCTGAGAGAAGGGGACTATCAAACTAGGGATGTTGTATAAAATGCCTACAGCATAAAAGTGAAGTCCTTACAGACTAGGGCAGAAAAGGAAGAAACAAACAAAATTCTATACATTAACTGAAGAGAATCACCTCACACAAAAGAACTACAAAGCAGAAGAAAACTGTTAAGACAGTGAAGAATTAAACACACTCAAATAAGAAGGCGTTGATATAAAAAGTACCTTTAATCAAAAATTCAAAATCTAAACACAAAGAGAAAAACACAAGGCCATTAATGAAAAAAAAAGTGATTAAACTCAGGAAAAAAACAGGTGAAAAATATTAAACTATTTCTGAAATAGAGAATACATTAGAAGATTTTCAAGGCAGAAAAAACTCAGTGGAAAATTTGCTAAGGTTCACCGAAGAAAGGCAGAAAAATAAACAAAAGAATAAAAGTGACAAGAAAAAGTTAAGAGTCAGAGAGAAGGTAGTGGAAACAGAAGACAGGCAAAAAAAATTACCATTTGACTTATCACATATTAATTTGATAGAAGAAAAACCAAACAACTGAACAGAGCTAATAATTACACTATAATTCAAGAAAATTTTCTGAGACAGAAAAACACCTTAATCTACATATTAAAAGGGCTCATCTGGGATATCTGATTCAGAAAAATATCAAATATAATAAATCCTCAAGGCCTCCAAGCAAAGTGGCAAATACTTTACAAAGGCAAAATAACTAGATTAATATCAAACTTTTCAAAACTCTTATACAAAGCTAGGCAACAAACAAATATAAAACCCAATGAATACCAAGGATAGAGAAAGAGTTTCCAACATACAGGAACTTCTGGAATTCTCTCTTCAGTCTTCCTTAAAGAATACACTACAAATGAATTTAATGGTAGTAACAGACACATCAGGTGGCTAGAACTTCCCCTACTCTATTACACACACACACACACACACACACACACTGATCAGCAAGATTAAATGAGATTAAATCTAAGCAGCGTCAGTACAGAACTGGGAATTAACCTGGATCTTCAATTATCAGGGTGATTAAAACCAGCTCTTCAATGATCAGGTTAGTGTACTTTGAATTAAATCACAGCTTTCTCCTCATTCTAGACTAATCAAGGTCAAGCTAGAGACTCTAGACGCTCATCGCAGTCAACAACCGCCACGTGTTCACATGTCTGTAACACAGCCTGGGCCGTAAGTATGTCTTCTCAGTCACAGAATATCTGCTTCATTCTGCCAGCTAGGTTTCAAATAGGCACAGATGTTTCTAATAATAAAACCCTTGCTACCATAAGGGGAGAAACCTAAAGCATTTCTGAGAAATGGAATATTATTGTCAACATAATATTTCACATGTTATATTCGATTATATTGTTATATTACATTAATAAAGGTGAAACCAGAAGAGTCAGCGTCCATGCTGCCTGTCACTGCCAGGACCGATAAGTAGAAACCAGAATTGAATGTTTACAGCGCTTTATTCAGATGCTGGTGATCTGAGAAAACTGCAGGTTATATACCCTCAGAAAGGTCTTTATCTGCGTCAGGGATGTTCCCTCCCTGGAAGACAAAGGCTCAGGTACATCTGCATCCCTTGCAGGCCTCCTGGGGCACAAAGACTGAATTGCTTACTGACCTCCTGGGTCACACAGATCATGCATTTTAGTTCTTGCAATAATAGCTTTCCATGTGCATTAATCACTTAAGCCTACCAAATATAAGGCTAAAATCCTTAACTCCTGAGTTCCCTAATCAAAGGTATATTATAGTCAAGAAATTTAACTGGAGCCTTCATATTGTAATATGTAAAAAATGTGATTAATTCCATTTAATCAGACTCCTATGAAGAATAAGTTAAATTCTCAACTGAAAGCAAAGTATCTGACTATTAAACATGTAACTTACTCAATGTATTTTCCCATTGATTTACTTTTGAAAATGTGTGCTATCTCCCTGTACCATCCTAAATGTTACCTGTGATACTCCAGCAACACAATTACTCTCAGCCTTTGATACAGAAAATGGAAGTTGGGTTGTTCTGAAGGGCAAATGAGATATTCTGATATAATATCTGGCAGAGAATGCTTTTTATTGCCTAATCCCTTCACTTTTCTCATCCAGTCTCCCAAACCCCCTCCCTTCTGACAGATCAGGCAAGAAAAAACATATATGTATATAAAATGATATTTGATATATAACATGTGTGTATGCATATATATATATATGTTATGTGTATATATATATATATATATATATATATATATATATATATACACACACACACACAGATAACATAACACATAGATAACGGCGCGGTGACAGCCAGAGGGAAAATGGGTGGGGGAGTGGGAGCAGGTAAAGGGGCCAGCAGGGATAAAAAGACACCTTGCTTGGGGAGCTGGGTGCACAAAGCCGTGTGCAGACAAAGTTTTATTGAGTTGTACACTTAAAACGTGAATGGCTTTACAAACCAATGTCAACCCAATAAATTAAATAAAATATAACACAAAAAAATAGAATTTAAATCTAAGAACAAAGAAAGGAAAAGAACTCCTTGGATTATAACCTCAATTGTCCTGAGCAAAAACAAGAGGGAAAAAGCCAGGGAAAGGGAAAGATAGATATTTGATGGGAGTGCAGAGGAGGCAGTAAAGAAAGATTCATCCTCTTGATCATTCTGTGTAACTACCAGAATTGGAAGGCCTAACTTTATGAAGTCAGAAAACCTATCCTAACCCAACGGAGTTCCCTCCGTGAAACGAATTAGCTTTAACCGTGAGAAGCAGAAGAGAATGTTGGTAGAGCCCCACACACAGTTTTCTCGTGGAAAAGAAAGCACGAAGCAGAACAACAGCTAGAGACACAGCCCTGCCCGCCCATGCACGTGCTGTGCTGAGCGAGCGGCCTTCTCGCTGAGGCGGCAGCACTCCGTGGTTGCATCAGAAACCACCGGTTTGGCAACGCCTAAAATCATTCCTATTTGGCCCTTTGCAGGAATTGTTTGCCTTTTCTGGCCTAGAAGACAATCATTATAACAAGATCCAGCTTTTGAAAAGACTAGTAGAAGAGGCTAGCAGGGTAGAAACTGAGGACAAATGCAAACAGAGAAAGTGGTCAGAGTGAGAGGAGAAGAAAGGAAAACACGGACTCGTGGAAGCCAAAGAAAAGGTGTTGGGGCTAGCACACAGGAGGGCTGCTTCAAACAAGCCCGGCTTGCAGGACCGGAGTCTGCAACGTGCCTGCGGGATCTGGAGACATGGAAATCAGGTAGCTGCGAAGTGGGTGCTCTCTCAACGCGAGCTTTGAAGAATTTCAGAGATAGGGCAATAACTAGAAGGGGGTTAAGTGGTTATACAAGACGAATAAGCCGGCTTTTGATTTATAAAGATATTACACATTCCCTCGCTGGCACTATTTCTCAGTCTAAATTATAAGGTTGAACAGAAAAGGTCTCATAAAAACATGTTTTATTTATTCTTTTAAGAAATGTACATGTATTCTTTTAAAATCAGATTCTAAGAAGTTAGTTTTATATTGCCTTATTGTAAAGATCCTTTCAACTGAGACTTTGTGTAATGCTTTCTGATTCAAGTGATATAAACCCTTGAAAACGTGTTCACGGTGAGCGTGCTGACAGAATACTTATTTAGTCCTATTTGAGTAAAATTTAATAAAAATAGGGAGCTGAGTTGTGAAGACTTAACTGGAAAAAAAATCATGAATGTGTGTTTATGTGTGTGTATAAGGTCCAGACTGGTTTTTTATTAGAATTTTCAGTGATGCAATGTAATGATATCATATATTTGGGTACAAAGTACTTCTTTATTTTTAAGTAACTTATTCTCAGGTCCAAATCAGGAGGTATATCCTGACTACTCTAAAGATGATGCAAGCATCAAAATTATCCTTTAAATGATTAATGTTTGAAGCAGCAATGAAAGCATTGCCCCACCTCTTACTGATTTAAAAGCTTTATAGTCTGTTGAATGGACTTGTAAAATAAATATTCAGGGTCAGAACCATAGAAACTAATAAAAAGACACCTGGTGAGTAAGAGCTTGTAATTTCAAAAGTAGAAAAGAAAACCTGCAGCTTATGAATTTCACTGAGGATTTTATTAAACTCAATAAAGAAATCTCCAGGGAAGTAAATACCCATTTTTGATATTTTCAAGGTCTTTAGAAGGCAAAGCAATTTAACAAACTAACAATAAATGTGTTTATGCAGGGAGAAAAGAGTATTTAGAAAAAATCATTTCCTTTACAGATCTGCTTTCCATTTTCTACTACACCTCCTTGGAAAAAAGAAAAACAAAACAAACAAAAACAAAAGACTACATTTTTAAAAAGATTTCAACACACATAAAACTAACTCACAGATGTTACACGTGGCTAATAAACACACACAGACTAAAGTGGGACTAATTTTCAGCCAATGACTAATTAAGGTGAAGTATACACATGGTTTTAAGGATAATCATTTATCAGATTTAAGTAAAATATTCACTTTTGACAGTATTTTTATTTTTCTTCTGAATAGGACAACATATCTGCTGCACAGTTTCATCGACACCAACAGTCTATAAAAACTAAAAAGCTGGTCAATCTTTTTTAGCAGAATTACAGAAAAGACTACGATTAGATGACATGATTAAATTCTGTTCCAGATTTGCCTATTGTTATATATATAATATATAATATATAATTATATAATATAGATATATATATAATCTTCTAGATATGATTGCCGAGAGCTCTCTGTGGATGTAAATGCTTGAATGGCTTCAGGGAAAATGACTTTTCCCTTCTCCTGACAGAGCAATGTTCCCCTAAAACAGTGGGTTATCATAGGGTAGTTTTAATATTTTGCCTCCATCTAAAGAAATACCTGTTTATTTTTACTGAATTTTAGGAAAGTTTAATGGCATAAGTATGACTAATATGAACATTATAGGATCAGGACTCTTAGTATAGGACCTGAAAATTGAGATTTACATTTGGGACAAATTTAGCAACATCCATATATTTGTTTCTGCTGAATTTTGCCAGTCATTGAACATAGCAATGGTAAATCTAACAACTTCTTCAGTGAAAGGTATGTTTGCCCTGAGCAAACCCTGCCCATTGTTTCTTGTGCATCTAAAACAACACACCTTTGAAATAAGCAAAACCACACTAAAGCAGGCACATACATTTGTTAGCTACTGTGTAACCCATTCCCCACCTTGCTTCCCCCCACATTCATCGTTTGTCTTCCTTACGTTTCCCCCTTCATTTCTAATGCGTAAATGAAACTACAGAACCGTTGTTCTTGGGAGCATTTTAGATCTTTCTTCCCTGCAAGTATCATTGGTTTTGGCTCAAGTAAACTCTTACAAAAATTCTCTACAGGTTTAGATACCTCTTCCATCAACAGATACATGAATAAAATTTCAAGCAAATTTACTTTCTCAGGTGATAAAAAAAAATTACTGAGGAACAGAACATATTTATTTGCTTGACAAATTTACTTTTACATTAGATAGCATATAGCAGAACTAACTAGCATCTCTTCAGGTAAATCAGTGAACATAAATTAAATGGTATTATTAGCTCTTTTAAGTTTGCTTGAAGTAATTAACTCTAACCCAGAAACATCCATAAGTAACTGGAAAAAACCAAATTTCTCAAAGTGCACTGCTAAAGACAAAGTTCTAAATCAAACTGACTCCGCCAAGGCACAGCAACAACAACAAAAACAATCAAGAGTTCTCTTTATTAGTTGAATTTCTGGATTATATTTTTGTGTTTTCTTTAAATTTTTGGTAGTGTAGTTTTTTTTTTCCCTTGGTAGAATATAAAACAGCAAAGAGAAGCTGGTTAGTGTCAATTACTGACTACAACAAGGTCAAATGCTAATTTAATTAGCCAATACCAAAATTATAAACTACCTTTTAAGTAACGGCAAGAGGAAAAGAAACACTAAGACACATGTCACACAACAATTCTTCATGTGCATGCCTATAATCACTGGACACCCGAAGTGTACATTTTCGTATTTCAAATACCAGATTAAAAGAGAGTCCAATGGACGGTGGAAATCCGTTCTGCCTAGAACAAACATGTGAATCAAATGCTGAGCGACTGTCAATTTCAAGTTATATTTTGTCATAAATACCTGTTTGTATGTTATCCTCATGTTCCTTTTCTGTCAAAA
>VMDR010021059.1:0-17104 GCA_007922815.1 Macrotus californicus | reverse complement strand
TCCAAATCATTGATTTCATTGTCAGCTTCATCCATTCTACCGTTGTTCCCCTGTAAATTGTTCTTTATTTCAACTAGTGTATTCTTCGTTTTTGACTGGGTCTTTTTTATACTGCTGAGGTCCTCACTAAGCACCTTGAGCATCCTTATAAGCAGTGTTTTGAACTCTGCATCTGATAGATTGCTTATCTCCATCTCATATAGCTCTTTTTCTGGAGTTTTGATCTGTCCTTTCATTTGGGCCATGTTTCCTTGTCTCCTCATTTTTGGCAGCCTCCCTGTGTTTGTTTCTACGTATTAGGTACAGCTGCTATGACTCCGTGTCTTGGTAGTGTGGCCTAATGTAGTGGGTTCCCTGTAGGCTCCAGTGGCACAGCCTCCCCTTCACCCAAGCTGGGTGTTTGAGGTACACCCTCCGTGTGGGCTGAGTACACCCTCCTCTTGTAGTTGAGCCTTGGTTGCTGTTGGCAGATAAATGGGAGGGATTTACCCAGGCCAGTCAGCTGCAAGGTTGGCTGTGACCACTGACCACCAACCTGTGCCCTCTGTGGAGGACCAGCTGTGCAGGAGCAGGATGGTGGTGCTCTGATGTGGTCTGTAGCTGTCTACTGGGTGCCCTGGCCCTGGCCCTGGGGTTTCCCAGGTGGTGCAGGGAAAGGTCAGCCACCACCTGTGTTTTGCCTGGAGCCACTCTACCTGAGCTATAAAACAATCTGAGATGGCTGCTACTTGTGCTGGGCTTGGAGGTTCCCACATGAAGCCAAGTTGTGAATCTAGGTTGGCTGCTGTTACTGCCAGGCCTGGGGCCACTTAGCAAGAGTTATGGGCTCTGGGAGCTCACTGAGGCTAGTTGTTGCTTGTTTGAGAGGATTTAGGGATTAGTGAAGCATGAGCCAAGACCAGCCATTCATATGGAAAAGCCACGATTAACAGCTTGGCTGGGCCTGCCAGTTGGATGGGAAGATCCTCAGGGCATTTCAGGGCCGGGCAAACTGTTATTTAGCCAGGTTGATGGAGTCTCAGATATGGCACCCACCTGCCTCCTCTGTGGCTCTGTGAGGGGAGGGTTCTGAAAAGGGACAATGGCCTCTGCCCGCCTTTCTGTCTGGGAGAAAGCTGTCCCCCAGCTCTCACCTTGATTCCAGATACTTCAGTTCCTTCATACCACTGCTACCTTTCAGTTTGCTTGTCTTTCTTTTTTTTTTTAATTTTTAAAGATTTTATTTATTTAATTTAGACAGAGGAGAAGAGAGGGGGAAAGAGAGGGAAAGAAACATCAATGTGTGGCTGCCTCTTGCATGCCCCCCCACAGGGGACCTGACCTGGCTCACAACCCAGGCATGTGCCCCAAGTGAGAACCGAACCGATGACCCTTTGGTTCTCAGGCCAACGCTCAATCCACTGAGCCACACCAGCCAGGGAAGTTTGCTTGTCTTTCAAGCTGCTACCCTGATGCCAGAGCTCAGAGGGAGTGAGTCTGAGTAAGTCCATGTGTGGGTTCTTTAAGAGGAACTGCTTGGGTCTCCAGAAGTTTCTTCTCCTCACTTAGTCCCCACTTGTTTTTGCAGCCAGAAATTATGGGGACTTATCTTTCTGGCACTGGAACCCTGGGCTGAGAGGCCTGGTATTGGGCTGGGACTCCTTGCTCCTGAGATAATCCTCCCAAATTTTTATCCATCGTGAATTTTTATCCAGCCCTTGTGGATGTAAGACTAGCCCATGCCATGTGTCTGCCCCTCCTACCAGTCTGGATGGATGTGGTTTCTTTAATTCTGTAGTTGTCAGATATCCATTCAGCTCGACTTTTGATGATTCTGAATGATGGTTGTTCAATAGTTTAGTTGTAATTTTGATGTGGTTGTGCAAGAATACAAACTGTTTACCTATGCTGCCATCTTCACTTTTGTACATTTGTAATACACTAGATTCTTAGACCATAGTCCGCAGTTCTTCTTGGGATCCTCCAACTTCCTGAAGTGTTATTTTGCATATGTTAAGATTCACTCTTTCTGCTGTACAGTTCTCTGGGTTTTGACATATGCAGAGAGTCACGTATCCACCATTACGACATCATACAGAGTAGTTTCATTGCCCTAATCACCCCTGGGCTTCTCTTAGTCAAACACTACTTCCCTCCTTAAAACCCTGGCAACCACTGATCTGTTACTGCACAACATCAATGTAACCTGGCAGCCAAGGAGAGTGGACAGGAATGCGCATGTGTGAATAATGATGACTTCACTCTTCAGTGGGAATGGTAGATGCCATTGAGTGAGCATGTGTACTGTGTGGTGTTGCATTCAAAATGACTGAGGGAGTCGGGCAACGAATCTGCATCAGATTTTGCATTAAGCTTGAACATTCCTCCATGGAAACTATTCGGATGATTCAGAAGGCTGCAGCTATGGGCAACTGGTGGTTTGCAGATTCATTAGGACAATGTGCCCGCTCATACATCATATCTCACGCACAGTTTTTTGGCAAAACATCAAATCACCCAGGTGACTCAGCCCCCCTATAGCTCTGATTTGGCACCCTTTGACTTCTGGCTTTTCTAAAACTGAAATCATCTTTGAAAGGGAAGAGATTTCAGACCATTGATGAGATTTAGAAAAACACGACAGGGCAGCTGATGGTGATTGGGAGAACTGTGTGAGATCCCAAGGCACCTACATTGAAGGGGACTGAGGTGTCATTGTCCTATGTACAATGTTTCTTGTATCTTGTATCTTCTTCAACAGATGTCTGTCTTTTTCATATTACATGGCTGGATACCTGCTGGACAGACCTCATACAGTATGTAGCCTTTTTCAGAGTGGCTTCTTTCATTTAGCAATATATATTTAATATTAGTTCATGTATTTTCATGGCTTCAAAGCTCTTTTCTCTTTATAATGGAATAATATGTTATTGTCTGGATGTACCACAGTTTATTTATCCATTAGCCTACAGAAGGACAGACATTTCAGTTACTACCACTTTTTGCTGATTATGAGTAAAGCTGCAGTAGACATCCAGGTGCAGGTTTTTGTATGGACATGTTTTCAACTCCTTTGGGTAAATACCAAGGAGCACAATAGTTAAATCATGTATGTTTAGTTTTGTAAGAAACCACCAAAATGTCTTCCAAAGTGACTGTTTTCCCATTATTTTGCATTCCCACCAGCAATAAATGAGGGTTCCACCCTGGCCTGGTTGGTTGGTTGGTTGGAGCATTGTCCCATACACCAAAATGGTTGTGGCTTTGATCCCGGGTTGTGGCATGTATGGGAGGCAACTGATCGATGTTTCTCACATCTCTTTCTCTCTCTCAAATCAATGAACATATCCTCAGGTGATGATTAAAAATAAAAGAAAATAAAAGAAAAGAAATGAGGGTTCCTGTTGCTCCACATCCTTGCCAGCATTTGGTGTTATCAGTGTTGGGATTTTGGCCATTCTCATAGGTATGTAGTGGCATCTTGTTTTGTTTTGTTTTTTAAGATTTTTAGGTATTTATTTTTAGAGAGAAGGAAGGGAGGGAGAAAGAGAGGGAGAGAAACATCGATGTGCCAGAGGTTCATCAATCAGTTGCCTCTCACACACTGTCAGCTGGGGACCTGGCCTGCAACCCTGGCACATGCCCTGACTGAGAATCAAACCAGTGACCTTTCAGTTCACAGGCCAGACTTAGTCCACTGAGCCACCCCAGCCAGGACTATAGCAGTATCTTGTTTTAATTTGCTATTCCCTAATGACAAATGACATGGAGCATCTTTTCATATGCTTATTTGCCTTTGTATTTTTTCTTTGGTGACATGTCTGTTCAGATCTTTTGCCCATTTTTTTTCTTTTTTTAAAAAAGATTTTAGTTATTTATTTTTAGACAGAGGGGGAGGGAGGGAGAAAGAGAGGGAGAGAAACATCAATGTGTGGTTGCCTCTCTTGGCCCCTACTGGGGACCTGGCCTGCAACCCAGGCATGTGCCCTGACTGGGAATCGAACTGGCGACCCTCTGGTTCGCAGCCCATGCTCAATCCATTGAGTGAGCTACACCAGCCAGGGCCTTTTGTCCATTTTTTGAAGATTATTTTATTCTCATTTGAGAAAGAGGGGAAAGGAGAGAGAGAAACATCAATGCGAGAGAAACACTGATCAGCTGCCTCCTTCACGCACCCCAATGGGGATTAAACCCCCAACTTGGGCATGTGTCCTGACCTGTAATCAAACCTTGACCCTTTGGTTAAGGGACAACGCTCCAACCAGTTGAGTCACATTGGTCAGGGCTGCCCATTTTTAATTCAGTTGTTTGTTTTCTTATCGTTGGGTTTTAAGAGTTCCATGTATATTTTGAATACCAGTCCTTTATCAGATATGTGTCTTGCAAAGATTTTCCCCTAGCTTGTGGCTTGTCTTCTCTTTCTCTTACCAGTGTTCACAGAGCAGACATTGAAACTTTTGATACAGTCCAATTTATCGTTTTTTCCCTTCATTGACCATGCTTTTCACACTGTATTTAAAAACTCATCCCCAAGCCAAGGTAAGACAGAATTTCTCCTGTGTTTTCTTCTAGAGGTTTGACATTTTATATTTAGGTCTATGAGCCACTTTGAGTTAATTTTTCTGTAAGAGGTCCCTGAAAGGATTTTCAAAAGTTCTTTATCTACCACCACCCAACACACATGCATTTTGAAGTTCACATCTACGATATTTCAATAGATATTTAAATAACTGTGAAGGGCGTAATTCCTGGTGTATTATAAATACTGACTTGAAATAAAAATTGTGATATCACTTTTAAACAAAAAAGATTTTATCTATTTATTTTTAGAGAATGGGGAAGGGAGGGAGAAAGACAGGGTGAGAAACATCAATCAGTTGCCTGTCATGTGCCTGACTGACCGAATCCACAACCCAGGCACGTGCCCTGACCGGGAATAGAACCACCGACCTTTCGCTTTGCAGGATGATGCCCATCCAACCAAGCCATACCAGTCAGGGAATGATATCACTTTTTACACAAGGCCAATGACATCAAAATCACCTGGTGAACTGATACCTCTGTCTGTCTCAAATTCTGCACACTGGTTCTTCTTTCCCAGGCTCCCGTTGGAAATGGGCCCTTTTATTCCTGCCTCCACTTTTCACTTGCTGCCCCTCAGAGAGGTCTCTGTGTGCCCTCTTTCTCCATGTTGCCAGTTTTGTGTTATTCCTCCATCGTACCTCTCCGAAACACAAATGTGTATAAGTTACATTTCTTGTTATAACCTGTGACCATGGGGTTCTGATCATGTTTCTTCTGGCATAATCACCAAATAAACAAGTAAGATTGGCTCCACTCTGTCAAATAAGACTTTCTGCCAGTGTGAGGTGGGGCTCACCATCAGTCCCATTCCTCTCTTCTGTTTTAGGTATAAGCCCAAGGAAACTCTGCACAGAGATGAGCAGTTGGGAGTGAGGCAAGGACCCACGCTGCTGAGGGCTGGGGTCCCTGGAGCCCACTTGAGTGAACTAGGAGGGGTGATTGAGAAAGGGAGCAGGGACAGGAACCCCGGTGGGGGGGCTTCTCAAACTTACTGATTTTTGGACAGAGTACATGTGGGAGGTGAGATCTGGAAAGATGATTTTAAAAAACCTCTGCCTGCTCTGTGGACCCTCTTAAAGACTTTGTATCATACCAGGGGCCTACAAACCCCTGTGAAAATGGGTTCAGCAGGTCACTCCTGGACCCTGCGATTCCATGGAGCCCCTGCAGCTCTGGCCTCTGTGGACATGCTCTTGTCAACAGGCAGGAAACTCACCCTTCCATCCCCGGTGAGGTCTGGACCCCCTGGGAGGGGGCACCCGAATTGATGGGACTGAGTAGAAGGAATCCACTAACTGTTGAAGGGTTGAATTTGGTCACCCAGTACTTATTTTCTGAGCGCTTCCCCTGGGCTGAATCAGCAGAGACACTTCTGGGGAGTGCACATTCTGGTGAGGAAGATACAGAAAGTGATTTTACAGTGATGGGCGTTCTGAAGACAGGGCCAGAGGAGGGAGCAGGGGAGGCGTGTTTAAAGAGGTGACATTTGAACTGAGACCCGATGGAGTGAGGGAGCAAATCAAGTATATATCTGAGTGAACAGCATTTCAGGCAGAGTGGCAGCAAGTGCAAAGGCCCTGGAGCAGGTGCATGTTTGTATGTTTGAGAGCCATGTATGGTATACACCCCGTGCATGGTGTGTTTGAAGGCTAGTTAGGAAGTCATTGTGGCTGGAATTGGCTGAAGCTGCTTCAGCAAAGGGGGAAGTAGGTAGAGAGTGGCCAGAGTAGTGATGGGAAAGGGGGGCCAACCATAGAGAGTCCTTAGGCCACTGTGAAGACTCACGCTTTGACTTGGAGTAACATGGAAAGCCATGGCGGGGGTGGTTTATAGCCCAAGGGTGATGTGATCTCAGTAAAGGGAATGTTCAGGCTGCTGGGTAGGGAAGAGAGATTAAGGCTGGGTTCAGAGGGCAGAGAAAGTCCAGTGAGGAGGCTGTGGCTGTCATCCAACTCAATGCTGATGGGGCTCAGGCCAGGGCAGCAGATGCGGCAGTGGCAGGGCTGGACTAGGGAAGGAGGCTGTTTTAGATCGAACGACGTGGATGGATCAGAGACCCGAAGGCTCACAGCCATGTCAACATGTGGGCAAAGAGACATTGGGATGGAGGACACCAGTGGTGCAAAGGCCCTGGGGCCGGCCCAACCTGGCCGCCAGGGGGCCCAAGACGGTGGGAACCCGCGTGAATAACTGAGGAGGGAGGCAGCAGTTGCTGCCGGCAGATTGCCTTACAAGGCGCCCTGCAGCGCCGTAGCCACGCTCAGCCACCGCCAGCTTGGCCGCCAGCATTCGGCAGGAACGCGCGCGGAGGGGGCGGGGCCGACAGGGCGCCGACTGTGGGCTCTGCGCGGCTGTCACTGCGCGAGTTGACGCTGCAGCTTCCAGTTCAGGTCCGTACCGAGCACTCCTAGAGGCTCACCCGCGCTGGTAGGGGCATGCAGGGTCCCTGGCTGTGGCCACCGTAGCCCCCCTGTGTCCGTGCGCACACCTGTCACGCCCGGCGCGCCCCTGGCCAGCACGCGCGCTGCCCACGCAGCTCTGGACGCTGGAGGCACAAGCTGCGGAGTTTCTCCCGCCCCGCGCCACGGAGGGCCCAGTGTGCCTGGCGGCCGCGTGGGTGGCTTTAGCATTGGCAGGCGGCTGTGCACTGGGGTCGCAGGTGCATCTCAGGCGGATTGGTGGCCTGTGCCTGTGGGCGCTGGGCAATGAGTGGCAAGTCTAGGCCTGGGGGAAAGGGAGGGCTCTTTGGGCGCTGTGGGTGGGGGTGGGCTCGGAGGGGCCAGGGTGGGGGTGCATGGAGCCTTCTGGAAGAGGGCTGATTGTGCTGCAGGTTGTGTGGCAGCAGAGAGCAGGTGTCTGGGCGCTGACCCGTTGATCGCCATCAGGGTGGGGGGTTTCCAGATTGTGGCGGAGTATCTGGGGAGGGGGTGGAAAGAGTGTATTTGGTGGCCTAGCAGGGAGGCATCCCACCTGAGAGTGTTGACCTGGGCGGTGGGGGAGGGGCGAGAGGTACCGGGCTGGGGGAGGGTTCTGAGACCTTGTGAGACATGTGTTCCTGAGTGGGGTTGCCTCTGAGGGTGGCTGAAGCACTGCTGAGCCTGGGGTGGGGGATGGGGCTGCCCCTCACCCAGAGCACCTCCCTCCACCTCTCCCTTGCCCCCCAGACATGCTGCTGCTCAAGAAACAGACGGAGGACATCAGCAGTGTCTATGAGATCCGGGAGAAGCTGGGCTCGTGAGTGTGTGTCAGTGAATGTGATGTGTGTCAGTGAGTGTGTAAGTGTGTGGGGGGATGGGTGGCATGGGATGGAGAGGGCCTCCTCTTCTGCTTCAGCTAGGGGGATCTTTCCCTCTCCCCACCTCTGCTCTCTCTCCCCTCCCTCTCCTCTCTTCCTCCTCTTCAACCTTCCCCTCCCTTCCTGCCTCTGCTGTCTCTATGGCAGGGGTGCCTTCTCTGAGGTAGTGTTGGCCCAGGAGCGGGGCTCCTCACACCTTGTTGCTCTCAAGTGCATCTCCAAGAAGGCGCTTCAAGGCAAGGAGGCCCTGGTGGAGAATGAGATTGCGGTGCTCCGCAGGTGCGTGCCTGGCCGCTGGCCAGGCTGCTACTGCTTAAGGCTTGGGAGCAGTGTGCCCTGCATTGGAGTGGTCTGCTTTGTCTGTGTCCCCCGGAAGGCCTGGAATGGGGTTCTGCCTTGCTGGATTGGGCAGGGGTGGCCTGTGGTAGGGCAAAGGGCAGAGGTGGAAGAAAGCGCTCCTAGGCCCTGAGGCCTAGAGGGGCTGCATGGCCTACAAGGACTTTCTCTTGCTGTTACAGGGTCAGCCACCCCAACATCGTGGCTCTGGAGGACGTCCATGAGAGCCCCTCCCACCTCTACCTGGCCATGGAGCTGTGAGGAGGCCAGGGACAGGCTGGGGCGGGGTGGGGAGTGGGGGCCAAGGGGCCTGGGTCAACTGAGCCCCATTTCCTCACAGGGTGACAGGGGGTGAGCTGTTCGACCGCATCATGGAGCGTGGCTCCTACACAGAGAAGGATGCCAGCCACTTGGTGGGCCAGGTTCTTGGCGCTGTCTCCTACCTGCATAGCTTGGGCATCGTGCACCGTGACCTCAAGGTGCCTGTCCTCTTGCCTGCCTACCCAGGCCTTACCCAGCCTCCTGTGCACCAAGGGTCTGGGGGATTTGAGGATTCAGCCCCTTGTCTCAGCCCCAAGGGGACATGCCAGGGCTGACTTGGCACTTCCTCTGGTCACCTGTGTGTCACAGCCTGAAAACCTCCTCTATGCCACACCATTCGAGGACTCTAAGATCATGGTCTCCGACTTTGGCCTCTCTAAAATCCAGGCTGGCAACATGCTGGGCACCGCCTGTGGGACCCCAGGATATGTGGGTAAGTGAGGGGGTGCCCTGAGGTTCCTTGGGGGCCAGAGGCCTGGGGGACCCTGCGGGAGCTGTGATGCCAGGGGCAGGACAGGTGGTGGGCTGTTCCTGGGGTTGACTAGGCTGAGCCAGGAAGCACTGAAGGCTGGTGTGCACGTGCGTGGTGTGTGTGTGTGTGTGTGTGTGTGTGTCTGTCTGTCTGTCTCTGGCCCCCAGCCCCGGAGCTCTTGGAGCAGAAACCCTATGGAAAGGCCGTAGATGTGTGGGCCCTGGGTGTCATCTCCTACATTCTGTGAGTGACCACTGTGAAAGGCTCTTCTTCTGCCTGCCTGCCCCCTGCTGGGTTGGGGAGGGCTGGACAGCTGGGTGATTCATCTGTGGGTGCCAGGCTGTGTGGGTACCCCCCCTTCTACGACGAGAGCGACCCCGAACTCTTCAGCCAGATCCTGAGGGCCAGCTACGAGTTTGACTCTCCCTTTTGGGATGACATCTCAGAATCAGGTGAACTTGAGGCTGACCCCAAGCTCAGGGAGGGGAGGGGGGAGTGATAAGTGGAGTGGGACGGGTTGGGCTGACCTGGCCTCCCTGCTCCAGCCAAAGACTTCATCCGGCACCTTCTGGAGCGTGACCCCCAGAAGAGGTTCACCTGCCAGCAGGCCTTACAGCATCTTTGGTGAGTGGAACCCCTCTGCCAAGCTGTCCCAGGATCAGAGTGAAGGAGCATGCCCTCAGAGACCTCCCACTTCCCCACTGACCCTTGGCCTCCCCCTAGGATCTCTGGGGATGCTGCCTTTGACAAGGACATCCTGGGCTCAGTCAGTGAACAGATCCAGAAGAATTTTGCCCGAACCCACTGGAAGGTCAGTATTGGGCAGGGCCCGTGGACATTTTTTGGCTGGAGACTGTCTCCCTTCTCTGCCTGCTCCATCCCTCAGCCTCAGGGGGATGGCTTAGGCTGCCAGTGGCCTCTGTGGTCCTTGAAGTCTTGGGGCCAGGGTGAGGGCTTGGCCTGATATCCCCCTCTCCCTGCAGCGAGCATTCAATGCCACCTCTTTCCTGCGCCACATCCGAAAGCTGGGGCAGAGCCCAGAGGGTGAGGAGGCCTCAGAGCGGAAGATGGCTCGCCACAGCCACCCAGGCCTCCGGGCTGGCCAGTCCCACAACTGGTGATGCCCAGGTGCGTGGGGGTGGGCCCTGCACCCCCTGGGAGGTGGTTCCTTGGTGAACTTACAGGGTGTTGAGCCCCATGTGGCCAAAAGCTAAGTGGAGTGGAGAGAGCTGAGGGCAGAGAGCACAGTTGAAAGGCAGCATCCAGGGTTCTGGGAGGAGTGGACGAGAGAGGGGCCAGCAGGGGCTGATGACTGCAGGACCCTGAGGATCCGAGAGGGGCCCAGTGGGAAGACCGAGTGGGCACCGCTGCTGAGACCCTTGCCTGGGAGCACGGGCACAGGGCAGGCCGGGGATGCCTCCAGACTGTTCCCCTTCCCTGTGAGCTTCTCTCTCCCCTTCCACCCCTGGCAGATGCCGAGGCTGAGTGCACTGATCCCCAGATTCTCTTCCCACGGACTCTTTCACTCCTCTTCCCTGTCCCCTGTCCCCTGGGGCTGGCCTCTGCTGGAGAGTTTGAGACATGTCAGTGTGGCACAAGGCACTGGGGTGAGAGTGGGGCACCCCCAGGCTCTGCCCTCACCTAGGGGCTGGTGGGGCATGTCCACTGGGCTCCCCTCCCCTGTCGCTGCCACAACCCCTTCGAAACCTGGAGAGGCTCCAGGGAAAGTCCTTCCTGCACGCTGTTCTGCACTTCGCTGACTGTGGGTGGTCCCGCTTGTGTCATGACCCTCCAGCTCCCCTCCATTTTTCCCCAAATCAATAAAGACAGACAGAGCAATGGGCCAGTGGTGAGCTGGAGGAAGGGGTGAGGGACAGGGTTGGGGGGTGACTGTGGGGTCCACTATGGGAAAGGAATCAAGGAGGCAGGGCCACTGCCTGTGGGACCACACCACTGATCTAGCCCACTGCCACCCAAACTTCTGCTTCCTTGCATCACGGCAGACAAATTCCTGGTTGTCAAAGAACTTCCTGTCCTTGCCCCACATCCAAAGTGCCAGCAAGAGGCAGCCAAATGGTCAGCTCTGCCACACTAGAGGTGGACCTGCTTGTGGCTCTTGCTCCCTGCTGGGCTATTAGCAGAGGTGGGTGGTGGGAGGCCCAAAGGAGGCCCAAAGGAGGCCCAAGTCTCCAGGACCTTGGGGATGGGCTGCAGTGCCCCTGCTGTTCAGAGCCAGGCTGGGAAGGGCTCACAGGCGAGTGGAGGCCTGTAGCCTGGAGAGCAACCAGAGTCCCAGCTTGCCTTCTTCAACCTCACCCCACTCTCCACTCCCCATTCCCCTTACCTGGGCTGAGGCCAGACAGAGCATTTCCAGCTAGGTGTCAGAGCCCTTTGGCCAGGAGAGGGCGCCACTGGCTTCAAATCCTGTGCTGTGCTGCAGCTTGGAACCCATGGGCTCCAGGCCGGGAGGAACAGGCTGGGTTGGTTATGAATTGTGAAGCGTGGTGGCTGGTCCTCTGGTCTGCATGGCCCCTGCTTCTTGCACCCAAATTCTCACACCCGAGCCTCTGCTGGCCCTACTAAGCCTTTCTCCTGTGCCCATCGTGGAAGAGCCCCTAGGACTACTCCTCAGCCCCAGCCCGAGCAGAGGAAGCACCCTTCAGAGTTTTGGGCCAGCTGGCCACTCCTTCCTCCCCACTGTAACCCCTGCCTCTGCTGCCCTCTGCCAGCCCCCATCATGGAGTGTGATGGAGAAGAACCTTCTTGTCGACCTTTGGGACCTGAATCGGGCAGTGAGACAAAGCTCGGCTGGCCTGGGTCTACAGGGTACTGGATCAGGGTTTGGGGTTGAAAACAGGGCATGTGGCTTCCACCGAGGAGAGCCGCCCGTGCACAGTGCACCTCTGCTGAGCTGGGGGTGAACATAGCCCAGGGTGGGCATGCCTGCCCACTGGTTCCCAGGCCCACAAGCCCCTCTGGGGTCCTCTCTTCCCAGCATCTTCCCACCACCTTCCTGCGCCACACTGCCCCATGCACACCTCCTCACAAGTCCCTGAGCCTGGGGGAAGTCTGGAGGTGGGTAGCTTTCTCCTCTGTCCCCATGGCCAATTCTGGGCCATCCTTCATTCCAGGCTTTGGGGTCACACAATCCAGGGGACCTCAGGCAGCTAGCACCATAGCCAAATCTCAACAACTTGGCCTTCTCACCTCCAATGGCCTGTTTTGCCTCTTCTTAGCTCCTCACTTGGGACCTTGTCAGCTTTCCTGCTACCTGAGACATCTTCACTAGTGTCCCTTTGCTGGCTCTCCTTCCCCCCTTTCCAGCTGTTCACATTAGACCCTGCGACACCGACTCATTCTTGTTTTGTCTGTCAGATATTGTTCAGGCCTCTGCTCTGTACCAGGTGCTAAGCCTACCAGACAAGGTGTCTGCCCTCATGGAGGAGGCTCTGTAGTACAGGGGTGGGCTTACTGGGATGATAGGAATGATCTGCGTGGGGAAAGCAGCATGCTGGCTGCTCAGGATCAGCGATGTCCAAGCCATCCTTCCAGAAGGAATCGCAGGCGTTCCGAGAGGTCCAGCTCTTCCACCCCAGGCCAGCTGCCAGCTCATTGCTGCAGAGTTGGGGCCGCAGCTCCAGCTGCCCCGACACAGGGTGCAATTTGGCCTCCGGCCAGAAGGCGGCACCATGGTCACATTCATCAGCCATCCTTGTTCCTTCAGCACCTGGGGCAGCTGCTCAAAACCATTCCTCTCATCTACTGTCCCCCAAGATCCTGCCCCAGGAAAGTCCTCACTTGGGAGAGAGGTCCTGCCCTGCTCGGCTGGGTGAGGCAAAGAGTAGGATCTTTCCCTCGTCCCTCCAAGCCCTTCCTATCCAAGGGGCCAGTTTGTGAGAAGAAAGCTTTGGGCCAGCTAGGTTGTGGGTTGAGGGCTGGGAGAGAGAAAGGACTGGTTCAGCCAAAGGCAAGAGATGGTGGGGGTGTGCGTGATAGGGAGCTGGGGGGCACCATGAGAGTGTTTCACACTCAGGGGACGACAGGTGCTCAGAGCTGAGGCTGGAGGGATCAGAACCTGGCAGGGCCAGAGTCAGGCTTTAGTCTGAGCAATGGTGAGCCACTGGAGTGCTCTTATCTAGCCTGTGTGTGGTAGGTGCTGAGCTGTGGTAGAAATACTCAGTGCTGTGAGTCAAGAGCAGGGTCCAGTAGGCTGGCCTTGGGTGTCAGGGACCAGACTAGAATTGAGAGGAAAGCCTTGTGGGTGTCCCAAGAGGAAGCTGTCTCCCTCATCTGAATCACATAGGGTTGGCCACGCACTCTGTCTTGGAGCAAACCTGTGGGTGGCAGGTGTTCTGGGGAAGCTCAACCTGGGGCCACACGGGTGGAGAATGAAGGAGAGGGGCATGGGGTGGCCTATGCATTTCTGGGTGGATTGTGCCACCGTTCACCAAGAGGGGTTCACCTGGGTGGGTTTGTGGAGAGACAATAGGATTGGTTTTGGACATGGCAAGCTGGAGGTGCCTGGAGGGGAAGTAGAGCAAAAGAGACTTGTTTCTCACCTTTCTCTCTGCAAATCTGCATTTAGCTTTGCAGCTGATCCCAAGCATTAGCTCAGTGGGAGCTCTTATTGAGGACTCACTGTGTGCCAGATTCTGTTCTGGAGAGCTTTCCCAGTAGTCTCTCAGATCTCAGCTGAGAGGTAGCCATTCTCGTTGTCGAGCCCTGTGCTCTGTGGTGCTGCCTGCTTCTGTGCACGTGAGGGTTGTATAGGAACTTGAGAAAGTGGTCGGGGAGTTCTGTGAGTGAACTCAGTGTGAGGGACGAAAGAGAGAATACTAGGCTGGAGGAACTGCCCTCAATTTGAATTTGAGCCTTGCAGGTGGTTTTGTCACCTTCAAAGTCTTCTGTGCTTCAGTTTCATTTATTTAAATTCCCTGTGAAATGAGAACCAGGGAGGTCATTCCACAGTGGTAGAGGCAGGGCGTGGAACTGGGGCCCTAGAAAGAGCCCCTCTGGAGTTTAGTGTGAGGGATGACTGGAAGTGGGGCAGGGCTGGTGGCAGGTGTATGTGTGTGGGTCATGTAAAGGGCAAGGCAACACATGCAGAGACTCTGTGCCAGGGTGGCTGAAGTGGGACTGGAAAGATGGAGATGGGTCATGGTGGACTGAATGGAGGAAGAGGGTGTAAGAGGGTCAAGGATGCCACCCACCCCCATTGCCCCAGAACTCAGGAGAGGAGCAGGCTTGTTCAGGACATGAAGGGGCCAAGCCAGGCCCCTGTCTCGACTCGAAGCTGAGTTCCTTCATGCCCGTCAGGCAGCCATGGCAGCCATGTTCTCTGCCCAGACCCAGCTTCGTGCAGGCACTGCTGTCTCCATTCCTGGCTTCTGAGAGAATGTTTGGAAAAAAACCACCCAGTTTGGTTGATTGTGAGAAGTCGCTAGAGATCAGCCTGGAAGTGAACTTTGTCAAAGGGCACAGGATCAGATATTTGCGTTAAGAGAGTTTTTCTGTATTTCCCAGCCCTATTTGTCCCCTCTTGATGAATATAAAAACCTCATCTCCAGGCCCCCTCCCCAGGTCTCATGGGCAGTTCAGTGGCTCCCCTCATGCCAGGGGAGGCCTCATTGCTTCTCTCAGTTTATTCTTATAGTTCTTTCAGCTATTGCTTTTGTATTGTTTTAAAGATTTAAAAAAATTACTGATTTTTTTTAAAGAGAGGAAGGGAGCCCTGGCTGGTGTGGCTCAGTGGACTGAGTGCTGGTCTGCGAACCAAAGGGCCGCCAGTTAGTTTCCCAGTCAGGGCCTGTGCATAGGCTGTGGGCCAGGTCCCCAGTAGGGGGTGCTCAAGAGACAACCACACATTGATGTTTCCCTCTGTTTTTTCCCTTCTGTCTAATAAATAAATAAAACCTTAAAAAAAAGAGAGGAAGGGGGGGAGAGAGAGAGAGAGAGAGAGAGAGAGAGATCGATTTGTTCTTCCACTTATTTATGCATTCATTGGTTGATTCTTGTATGTGCTGTCACCTGGGCATCGAACCTGCAATCCTGGTGTATCAGTGGATGCTCTAACCAACTGAGTTACCTGGCCAGAGTACTTTATGTATTTTCAAGTGACATTGCTAAGTGCAGATGAGCTTAGAATTGATATACTTGATCAAAATGTGGTGACATGCGTTAGTACTGGAATGCTTTTGCCTTATTGTGTTACTTTGTTTAATAGTAACAGGGCAGCTATGACTTTTCTTTTGGTTGATATTTGCCAGCTATATCTTGTTCAGTCCTTTTCCTTTCAAACTTCAAATTTCGTTTTAATTGAGATACAATTCACATACCATAAAATTCACCCTTTAAAGTCTATAATTTATTGTTTTTTAGTATATTTACAAAGTTGTACAGTGACCACCACAATCTAATCATAGAATATTTTCATCACCCTAAAAGAAGCCCCTGTACCCATTTAGTGGTCACTCCACAATTTCCCTACCACACACCTCACCCCCAGCCTCCAACAATCACTAGTTTACTTTCTGTTTCTGTGGGTTTGCTTATTTTGATATTGCATATAAATGGAATCATACAATATGTGGCCTTTTGTGTCTGGTTTCTTATATTTTGCATAATGTTTTCATCCACGTTGTAGCACGTGTCAGTACTTCATTCCTTTTTATAGCTGAATAATATCCCGTTGTACGGATGGACCGCGTTTTGCTTATCTAGGCATCCATTGACGGACATTTGGGTTGTTTCCACCTTTTGGCTACTGTGAATCATGCTGCTGTGATCATTTCTGTGCATGTTTTGTGTGGACATATGTTTTCAGTTGTGTTATTTGGTAGAATCCACCAGTGAAGACTTCTGGGCTTGGGTTTTCGTTGTGGGAAGAGTTTCAATTCGTAACTTAATTTATTTGCTTGTTAAAAGTCTATTCAAACTTTCTATTTTAATGTCAATTTTGGTCATTTGTGTCTTTCTAGGAACTTGTCCATTTCATCTAAATTGTCTATTTCATTGGCATAAAATTGTTCAAAACTTTGCCTTATAATCCCTTTAATTTCTGTAGGTTGGTAGTAATGTCCCCTCTTTCATTCTTAATCTCAATAATCTTTTTTCTTCATCATTCTAGGTAAATCAATGAACCAACTTTTCTTTGAATTGATGTTCTCTATTGTTTTCCTGTTTTCTATTTCATTCATATTTGTACCAATCTGGCCTCTGCTGGCTTTGGATTTAGTTTGCTTTTCTTTTTCTAGTTTATTAAGGTAGATCATTAGGCTGTTGATTTGGGACCTTTCTTTTTTGCTGGTATAGGCATTTAAAGCTGTAAATTTCCTTCTAAGAATTGCTTTAGCTGCATCCCATAATTTCGACAAGTTGTGTTTTCATTTCATTCTGATCAAAGTATCTTACAGTTTCTTCTGTAATTTTTTCCTTTGACCTGTGTGCTATTTAGGAGTTTGATACCCAATTTCCAAATATTTTTGAATTTCCTAGATTTTTTCATTTTCTTCTTTTGTAAATATTTTATTTATTTATTTTTATAGAGGAGAAGGGAAGGAGAAAGAAAGGGACAGAAACATCCATGTGTGGTTGCCTCTCATGCGCCTCCTACTGGGGACCTGGCCCACAGCCCAGGCATGTGCCCTGACTGGGAACCAAACCAGCGACCCTTTGGTTCACAGGCCTGCACTCAATCCACTGAGCCACACCAGCCAAGGCTCCTAGATTTTTTCTTTTTTAAAAAAATTTCTGATTTAATTTTGCTGTGGTCAGAGAACAGATTTTGTATTATCTCAGTCTTTTTTGATATATTGAGACTTGTTTTGTGACCCAGGCTCTGTTCTGTCCTGGAGAATGTTTCACGTGAAAAGAGTGCGTATATTGCATTTGTTGAATGGGGTGTTTTATAGTTTCCAGTTATGTCAAGTTTGTTGTTGTTGAAATTTTCTATGTCCTTGCTTCTTTTCTTTCTGGTTTTATCAGTTATTTTATTTATTGAAAGTGGGTATTGAAATCTCCGACTATCATAGCTGAACTGTTTCTTTCTCCTTCAGTATGGTCAGTTTCTGCTTTATGTATTTGGGGTTGCGCTGTCAGATACGTACGTGTTTGTAATT
>VMDR010021058.1:0-17102 GCA_007922815.1 Macrotus californicus | reverse complement strand
AACAAAGCTGCAAAGCTGAATGTAAAGGGCCATTAAAATTCTTCATGTTTCATTGTTTAACTTTTCTCATGAGAAAACTAAGGTCTAATGATTTGCCTAATTATAAATAGGAACACTAAAGCTGGACGTGGGGAGAGGATTCAGCTAATTTCTTTCAAATATGGAAAGTTCTTATCTCATTCAATGGTAGATATGTATAAATGGGTTTAAATTTGCGTAAATCTTGATATTCTCACTGGAGAAGGCCTGTGACCAGGCTCGCCTGTCTGATTGAAATGCTTTGTTCTCTCTTCTTCATTTAGTTAATTTCTATTCCTTCTTAAAATGTAAAGTTTAAATCATCTCTCAAGTGACAGTTCCTCTGAATAACTACCACAATGCTCTCTGACAAAGATGTTCTCCTGTTACACTCTTTCAGAACACTGTCTCTCCTGTATTCTTAACATAATGATACTTTCCATTTATTTGTGTGATTATTTGATTAGTATCTTTTGCCAATAGAATATACAATCTTCAAGGGAAGAAAAGCATCTTTGTTTAAACTTACACCTGTATTCTCAAAGACCACTTCAATGCGTGACACTTAGTGGTGACTCAATAAATAATAATTCGTTAAATGGTTTAATAAAAAAAACAAATAGTTTTTCCTACTTCTTTAATATATTTACCACCCTGTTGAACATATTACAGCAGGTTAATTATTTCAAAAAATCTTGAAAATGGGTACCCTGTATCTCTAATACTCTGCTACAGAAATTACTGATAGTATTGTAGTAATGAATAAGATATTACCCTGAAGGGCTAGGTTTATTGGGCCACAGCTTGCCCATTAGAAGGATACCAAGTGAGTTAGGAAGTGCCTACATAGGTGGAAGTGGTGGATAAGAGATCCAGAGGCCATATTGGCTCACCACGGACTGGGATTCCCCTAGAGACCAGGGGTTTTGGTGAGCAAAGGGTTTTGGAACCAAAACATCAATGTAAAGAGTTTGGCTTATGAGTCTGTGTTCAGAAGCAGGTGAGAGATCCAGTCCCCAGGCATCGAGACAGACATGAGTAGTCTGCCAGAGGCACAAATGGAGCCAGTGCTACTTCTTCAATATTTTATAAAAAATGAGGAGTTATTATTGGGTGCCACATGACAAAGCAGTGTTACTAACATTTAATGGATTGGGATGAAGCATGTCAAATTCACTGCAGAAGCACAGGGCAGTTCTACACAACAAAGGACTTCCTTACCCTCCAGGCCAGGAGTATTCTCTCGGAGAAACGCTATGTATGAGTCAACAAGCTCCTTGAGGACCAAGTCTGCATCTTGTTCCTCTGGGTATTCCGGCAGCAAGCACAGTGCTTGGATTTTAGTGGATGCCTATTTGGAATAAACTTCCATTTCTTGCCACGGAGTTAGATAAAAACATAGGAATGCATAAATGTATGACTTTAGATTGATTCAATGAAAGAGAGACTTGACACTCTCGCTTCTCAGCAGAGGTGGAAAAGGGCGGTATATTCTCAGTTGTCAAAAAGGGGGGTCAAAACTCATAAATTATGGAGTGCAGAGTGGTACCTCAATCAGAAAGCAATAGTGCCACCTGAGATCAAAGTAAGAAGTCTGACTAGTTACCCAGGCTGAAAGTGGATTCACTGAGTAATTCCAGGCCTCTGTGACTCTGTTAGGGAGGGCAACAAAGCCACAGATGAGGGCTGAGAAAATGGACGTGTTCTTCCCATTCATTGTGGAAAGATCTTGGGGATTAGAAAGCATAGGGGAAAGGAAACATTTGTTGGTAGAGAAAAATCACCTGCCCATAGTTTTCCAAAACATCCACAAAACACACACTGCCCTCTGCGATGGATACATTCTTTGTGTCAGACCCAGTGTAACAATTCTGAAGCAGCCGAGGGTAATTGTATTGATTATGAGGGAATGTCTGGTTAATTTTTCACAAGGCACAGATCCCTCAGAAATCGATAACTTTCTGCTGTATCTTTATTCTTCCGAATAAACTGTGTCTGTCGGAGAAACTTGATTCTTAAGCTCAATTGGATTTATAAAACATTCACAGACACATAGCACAAAAGAAATGTAAGCTTTCCCCAGGAGTGGTAAGTATTTAACCTCAACTTAGGACAAAGACTCCTTCTCTTTTGATTTATTCTTGTCCTTGGATAGGCTTTAGGAGGGACTGCGATTCCTGTGACGCAAATGCTCCTTTTAGGCATTGGTTCCCATTCCTGAGGAAAAGAAGCTTCATAGAAGACAAGAAGTACATATCTGGAATCTAAGCAAACATCTATTTTAGAAAACCTGGGGTTATGGGAGAGGTTGTTAGAAATATATGCATTTTACAATCTTTTTCTGCACTAAGACTAGTGTGCAGTAACAAATATTTTTCAAAGAAACCTAAACATGCTTTGGAAGCAGTATTAAAATATTATCCAATAACAGAACTTAACAAAATTACTGAGTGATTCCTATCTTTCATTTAGATTTACACAGCAAAAAGGTAATGCCCAGAGAGGTTAAGTGTTCTTCCCAAGGTCACACAGTAAATGTCTCACTCATTAAATTGGAAATGTCACTTTGAAAATAAATCAGTGAACACTCATTTATTAAGAACTGGGACTGTGCAAGGTTAAAAACACAGATAGTGTCTGGAATGGAACAAATACACAAGAACTCAAATCATAAAAATAAGAAAGAGAAGATAGAGGGGAATTTTTCAAAACATGTATTTTCAATACTAGAAAAGCCTCCCACATTTGGTTAAATATCACTGATGAATTTTTTAACGACATACCAGTTGTATCATTTGAGACATAAGACTGGCCATTGCTACTCAAGTTCTTTGTATGTCATTTGTTTTAATGCTTTGGTATACAAAAATTCAGCACAGCTATAATCACCTATAATAAAGCATGCATAGGCTATTTTTTTGGCAAGGTACATAGGTTCTATTTCAAAGAGATACAGAAAGAGAATCCAAAATTTCCAAGCTAACCACTACACCCTTAAGTGGGAACATAAACATTTAAGATTTTGCAGCCCCTCCGAAGCCTTTTGTTCTCACCCCAATCCCACTGTGTGCACACCAGGAGCATGAGCACACAGCTCCCTGTGTGTGCTCAGAAGTGTCTTAAAGAACAGAAGTACTTAGGGTCCCATCAAATGAGGCTAAATTTTGTGTGGGTACTCTTATTCTCCTTTGGTTTGTCAATAACTTAGAAAACAAGGAAATAAGAAACCAGTTATGTTTTATGCTGGTTTCCAACTGGGACTCTCTGCCTCTTCAAACAAATGTAGCCATTTCTTTACTGTCTGAAAGGTGATCCAGGACAAACTGAATCAGTTTCCGATGACATTGCCCAGCATTCTTCACTGTGGCTTTGAGGGCTATTTCAGGAACGAGAGAGGACAGTGAAGTTTCATTCCCAGTTGTCCCAGCAGCTATGAGTTAAACACTGAAAGCAAGCCTTGTCTAGCTCCTGCTGCTGAGCTGACCGAGCTACAAAAATTATCTTCATCTAAGTCTAGCAGGAGATGACTTTTAACTTTGAACCAGGATGAGGCTTTTTTCTTGGTCCGATCCAGTAAAACAAACAAACAAACAAACAAACAAACATTCTCTTATGGGTGTTTGAATGGATATGTAAGATCTAGACCACTTACAGTTCTAATTCATTTAAATGGTAACAGACTGAGACTAGACTTCCTGATTTTCTAATTATACCCCGTATAGATCAAAACCGCAGGGTGGATGAACTTTCTGATGAGGGTTTGATTGTGTCTACTGGGTCTTAATGTAATATGTCCCATATGCAGACAGGAATGAGCTTGGTGGAAGCAGCATTCATTAAGAAGGGAGACCTACCAGGTTATTTGGAAAGTTCATTCTGCTCGTAAGACTATTGTCTTCAACAGTTAATTGAGAACCACTTAATTAGTGTCTCGACCTTCAAATTTATCCAGAATAGGACCTTCCTGTAAATTTCTTTGTAGTTTCCCTTGGTTCCATAATTACTTCTAATTAAAAAAATTTAAAAAATATCCATAAGAATTCTAAATCTGAGATATAAAGGATTCATTGAGGATCATTAAATCCATAAATGGAATAAAAACTACTATCCTATTGCAGAAAAGGTCATTAAAACACATGTGCATACATGTGCATACACAGGGACAGCAGAATAGAATAACTTCTACTTCTTGATTTTATAACTTGGGAAAATTATTATTTAGGTATTCTTTAAGGAAGAAGAAAATGTGTCTTTTAACTCTCTTTTTCTTTGTGGATTCTTTTACTTATCACATGGTATCAACATCCTATGGAAGTGTGCCATGGGAAGGCTGGGAACTTTTCTTATGCTCAGATTTCAAACTCACTGGAGTGAAGATCTCTCCATCTTTCCATTTTGACTGATAGAAGGGCAGAACATCCTTTCAGAGACTTCTCTGCTACTATGTTTAAATCTCTAATTATTTATATTGTCAATTGCATATATTTAAACCCTTCATTCTTCTCTTTAACATCTCAAAATATCCATCAGTGATTGGTGATTTCTATGTCATTGATTGGCATGGCCACATCCTGTTGTGATTCTCATTATTTTATGACCTGAACACTTTATGATATGTCACACATCAAACAACAGAGGGGATGTTATTCTATGCCCTTGATGTTGGAGAGAATGAAGGGGCTTCCAGGCTGAGTCTGAACTGTACGTGTCCCATCCGTAGAAAAGTTCTGAGACCCGTAACATGCTCTGTAGCTGAAATGTCACTGTTTAATCAATTTATGGTAACAGGAAGACTGCACCACATCCAGAAATCATATTCTGTTTCTTCAAAGTACTAGGTTATATTCATTTAAATCTTCAAGACCAGCTGCTGCCGTAGACAACACCCTGGCCATTTAGTGGTTTATCATTCTATTGGCATCTTAGTGCTCCTGTATCAGTCATGTCCTTGCAGAACATCTGTGTCCTGACACACAACTCACTCCATGACAGGGGCACTGTGCATGAAGGTGTTTTGCTTGTCTGATATTTTAGGGTGGTCATCTCATTATTTCATTGATGGACAGACCAAGTTTTAAAGGAACATGAGAGAGAAATTATTTGGAGCCAGAAGAGGTCTTGAAAAAGAAGTATCACGTTTTTGTTGATTATGGTGGTAGTCTTTGCCTTTTCAGAAACACTTCCTTTAATGAGCAGAGCATTAAGTGGAAAAAATTTTAGGCTCAGGTTTTCTAAGTCTTTGTCCATATTTGGATTGGCAAAGCAAATATTTTGTCACTTAAACTGTTACATAGGCTTTCCAGACACACTTGGCATAAGAAAATGATCTTATCAACCACCCCCTAGAATGCTAGTAACTCTTTTCTCAGTCATAGTGATGCATTGTGTTAATAAATATACTTTCTCCATGAAAAAATTAGCAGATACAGAAGATTATAAATGTCCACAAACTTTTGTTTTACAGAACCAGCTGAGAGCTGTGGCCTATGTACTGGTTGACTTAAATCTAGGAATAGTGTGTGATTTTCTTCACCAAAATAATACAAAAGAGGTGTTGAGTTAGATCCTGCCTGAAGATTAAGAGATTTCTCTTTCACTCTCTCTTTCTTATATCATTTACTCTCAGACTCCTGAATTATGAGGTAAGAGGTTTTTCTACCCTTCTGGAGAGAGAGAATGTGGAAAGGGTCTGAGAAAATTTGAAGGGAAAGAGGGGCCCGGTCAAACCCAGCTTCCAACTATCCTTCTAGGCCGAGGCATTGAGAATATGAGTAGAGCTGCATTGAATTTGAACCCTGGTTGAATACCAATAAGTGATTGGACTGTGACACATGAAAGAGAAGAAGTGCCCAGCAGAGCCCTGCACACATTCCTGACCCACAAGATTATAAGATACAGTAAAATGACTGCTTTTTAAAAATCACTAAGTACAGAGAGAATTTGCTGCACAGCAACAGCCAACCTTATAGTATAAGCAGTGGATATTCTGCCTTTATTTTCCTGAATCTCTAGCCTTCAAACTCTGGCATATGTTTGGGGCTTAGGAGTCATAGAGTGGATATATGAACACTTAAATGTGTGAAATAAAGTTCAACCTCACAAGAGTCAAAACCAGAATTCTGATATTGTCATGTTCCTAAAACAACTCCCACTGCATTTAATATGCGATTTCATCTTTCCATTATTCAGGGCAATTTTACTTGCAGATACCCTTGACTTACCTGTTTTTCTCACACCTCACATTTGTTTGTTAAAATAAAAAATAATTTTATTATTTTCTGCCTTCAAAGTCTATGCAAATTCTCGCACCTTCTCATCACCCCTCCTGCAACCATCATGGTTCCAGCAACCACCATTTCTGGGCTAAATCATTACTTCCATCCCCTGATTGGTCTTGTGGCTTCCATCCTAGAAGAGTCCATTGTCAATGCAGTAGCCCCAGTGATTCTGCTAAGTCCACTTATGTAACTCTTCTGTTCAAAACCTCTAATGACCTCCTATTTTCTCAGTGCCTTTTAATTCTCGTTTCTAATAACCTTCCCTCTCTTGCTCTATTTTAGACACAGTCACCTCCTTGCCTTACCTAAATAGAGCAAATATATTGCTGCCCGAGTGTATTTTCACATTCTATTCTCTAGTTGGTACTCTTCACAGAATCTGCATGGCTTTCACATCACTCCTTTCAAGTCATGGCTCAAAGTTACCCTCTGCACAGCCCTCATTGGCCATTTTATTTAAAAACTCAAATACCTACTACTCTTCCTGCTTTTTACTATTTTTAAGGGACTTCACTCTCTATGTACTATAAAATTTACTGTTCAAAGAGGAAAAAGTATTAAACTATGGTCATAATTACTTATTATTTAACATCATTCATTGCAACAAAGAGGTAATAATGAGCTTATATTTCACAAGTATGTATTAATCGGTCCCTCTCCTGACATTGATTTTAGGGGACCCAAAGTTACTTAGTGTTTTAGAGAATAAAAGTTCTCTGAAACTCCTAAGAATAAAAAATTATACATATTTGTTAAAACTTAAACACTTAAACGTACCCTGGTTCTATGCACAAATCCCATTTTTGTACTTTAAATCAGAGTACCTTCAAAATAAAATATTTGAATATTAAAAAAATTCAAATACCACCTCATGTTTTGTTTTACTGCCACTTTTTAGTCATTTCATTCATTTAATAATGTTTATCATTCTGTAATAAACCATGTAATTTCCTTATATGTTTTGCTTACTATCTATTTATTCCCTTTATGACAATAAGCTGCATAAGAAGAAAGGTTTTATCAGTTATACTTGCTACTGTGTCTTCAGTACCTAGAACTGTACTTGAAACATAGAGGCTTGCTACATATATTAATTCAATTAATTAATGGACAAGGTAGGATACTAAGGTGCAAAGATGTCAGAGAAGATAATCAAATGGAAGATAGTATAAGTAGCCCAAGATTGTAAGAAAATAGTCAAGAACTAAAAGCAAGTATTAAATCAAGTAGTATGGGAGCATGAGTGCAAATTCAAAAAATTAATGAAGAAAAAGTTTTTTAAACAAGTAATTCCAGTAAGACAAGAAGAGATAATCCCTTTACAACTGAAGTAAAATCTGCAGATGAGAATAGTTCATTTTAACTATCTAAGTTGAGGCTTTCAACATCAAGGAGTTAACAGTAACTTCTTTGTTGTATGAGGACAGACATATAGATAACATTCCACAAACTTAGAATATTGATCTTAAGTCAGATTTGTTCACCTCTATTGATCAATTACTTGTTGAACATCTAAAGTATACCCAATGCAGTGCTAGGAATTGAATATTCTGTAGTGAACACAGCATTTTCTAAAGCTGAACAAGGGAGACACAGACACTACATAAAACATTAAAGTAAGGAGTGCTATAGAATATAGAAGATACTATAGGGGCACAAAGGAGGGAGCTGCTCCAGTAGACAGGGAAGGATTCATGGTTGAGATGATGTCTCTACTGAGTCTCGAAGGATTAGTGGGAGCTTTCCAGATGGAGACAAGTGGGAGACCATGTGTTGTGTACATGTGAAATTAGAACAGAGGGGTTGCTCCTCTTCCACAGTCACCCATTCATTTAAGAACTGGAGTCTCTGATGTTTACTAGGCACTGGTACTATCCTAGACATCATTTGAGACTGGGTAAACAATTACAAAAACCTAGTATAGGCCTGGCCTTTAAAAGCTTCTGGTGTAATGGAGTCATCACACTGGATTACACACACAGATCATTACAATCCAGTGTGATGACTACCGAAGGGAAATGCACGAGGAGTGTTTTAGAGAGAGACTAACAGGGCCAGTTGTACTGGTTGGGGTTAGTCTGTTTGTAGAAGAGGAACTGACTTGGAGACAGTACTTAACTGGGTTCTAGCTGTCAGGAAAGCACAAAGATAAGGACTGGAATGCTTCTATTGTATTTCAGGAAAACATTTGGAGACAAATTGTGGAGGATTACAACCTGTATCCTACAGGAAATGAGAAAAGATGTGATATTTTTATAAACGGGCCAAAGTCATAAAATAATCAGCTATCTTAGAAAGAGAAATCCAGGAAGATGAACCAGTGTGGGTGGAATCTTTGTCAGGGGGGTGAGGAGGCTGACCAGTACCAGTGGGAATTTCAAAAAAGACATCCGCCGTGAGGTGAGCAGATGGAATACAGAATGGCTGCTGTGCTGTTACATAGATAATAAGACATTTTTTTTGTGGCTTTGTGCCTAAAAGGGAGATATCTGAACAGAATTGTTCAGTTTTCTAATAACATTAAAAGTTGCTCCAAACCTAAGAGCCAAATCATTTGTACTGTTCGTTTGTTTGTTTAGAAAGCCAAAATGTAGAAGAAAAAAATAAAGTAATGGAAGAAACGTATGATGTAGAAAAGAATACAATGATAAGGGTACAGAAGCTTCAACAATAAAAGTGGAAGAAATGGAAATGATTTTGAGGCAGATGTAGATCCTGAAAAAAAAGCTTTTCCTCAATAAATTTTACAAGGTTTCATCAAAAATAAAATCAAGAAGGATGCTAAATCATCCTTCTGACACGTTATGATGGCATTCAGTAGACACATTGCCACCTAAGGCCTGTAACTCTGGGGGCAAGAAATACATGGTGAAAGATTTGCAAATTTGTCAGTCAAGAAGTTGACAACTGGAGTGGCTGTGAGCACGGGCAGACAGTGACATTGCCAACACCTTTGCGACTATAAGGTGCAAGATACAAGGAGAACCGCGTCCTTCAGTGACACTCTGCCAACTCGGGGATCAGTCTCAGCCACCAAGAAGGCTGTGTTTGACAGCTAGCTGCACTCAAGGGATAAACTGGTATTAAAAAGTTAGAGTGTTCCAAAGACAGCAACCTTGAAGCTGGGTGAACGGGTCAGAAAGATAGTTACTAAAGCGTAGAAACAAAGAACCTGAAAGCTGTTCACCACAAGACACGGCTCAGAAAATTGTATTTGTCTTCATGCCAGCCGTTAACCCATTCATTCTTCATTGAATGGTTTGACGTTGAAGCAGCTGGAAAGGGAAGGAAAGTAACCCTTACCAACAATAAATATCCAGGATGGACACGTAAGGACAGAAGTCCAGCAGAACCGTGTTTGACTGGAATTTCTGACACTCAGTACGGCCTTGAACCTGTCAATAACTGCATTGTCCCAGTTCTCTCATCTTTGAAGTGGGAGATATGACTAACCTATGAGTCAGTTGTTGAAAGTGTACAAGGTGCCTAACAGTGCGAGAGGAGGGCGTGGTCGGAAAAAAAAAAACTGAGGCAAGAGAAAATTTTGTTTGTCCTCAGTTGAGAAGAGAGAAAAGAGTTGTGACATCAGAAAGAAAGGAGACTGATGAAGATGAAGTTGAAGGTATGATTTATGTTTCATGGTAACTTAATGTCTGCTCCATATTAAAGCATAAAATAAATACTCTGGTCAGGCTTTTTGATGATAGGAACTAACTTCTTAAAATGGGCCATCTCCTTCAAGGATAATTACTGAATAAATGTAAAAATTGATGCTTTGTAGAATTGACAGCTGGACATAAATATTAATAATTATAACAATAAAGAATAATGATTGTATTACTACATCTGCAATGATGATTCATGCAGTCACATTAAATGCTTTTAAAACATTCATTTTTATGCAAAAGTAAATAATATATATATACTTTTATTTCCTTTTTAACTTTATTTTTTATTGTTTACACTATTACAGATGCCCTCATATTCCTCCCCTTTCCCACCTTCACTTAGCCCTTGCCCCTCCCTTCCCTCTGGCCACCACCACACTGTTGCCCGTGTCCGTGGATCATGCATGTATGTTCTTTGGCTTCACCTTCTTTCAACCAGTCCCCCGCTCCCCACACCCCTCCTGCAGCTGTCAGTTTGTTTCATGTGTCCATGCCTCTGTTTCTATTTTGTTCATCAGTTTAAAATATATAAACTTTTAAACAGGAAGGTATATCTGACATTTAATATCATTATAATTGAAAATTCCTTAATGATTATCTTAATTCATCTCTCATTTTATTCTTTATGTTTGAATATGGTTCAAAATAATTTTAGTTACTCCTAATCATGCTTTTGAAAATGAAATTAATTTAATTTAATTTTCTTAAATATTTAATTTATTCACTTTAAGAGAGAAGGGCAAGGGAAGAGAAAAAAGAGAGATAAAAATTATTGTGAGAAAGAAACATCGATCAGCTACCTCTCCTACATGCCCCAAATAGGACAGAACTCATAGCCCTGGTATATGCCCTGAAGGGGCATCGAACTGGCAAACCCCCACTTTGCCAGTTGGTGCCCAACCATCTGAGCCACACTGGTCATGGAAAATGTTAATTTTTAAATGCCATGAACATATTTGGATGACCACAGTAGATTTGACTTTGGAAATGGTCAAATTTATGCTCAAATTAGAGAGACTTATTTTGAAAACACAGAAAGTAGGAGATGAAAAGACACCTACACACACACTCTCTGTCCTATATATGTGTGTGTGTGTGTGTGTGTGTATGTATGGCTACATATACATATATAGAGGATGTATGTATTTCCATGATACCTCCTCATGCCTTTGGAATTCTGCAAACTATTCCCTCCAGAAGATTTCTGGCCAGAACATGAACCTAAATACATGGTAAGTAGTATTTTTCAAGGTTTGGGTAAATAATCTGGGTTCCTATAAAGAATGTTCCAAGGGTTGGAAACACTGGAAAGGATTTTAGCACAAGCTCACACAGGTGAGGGATTAAATGATGATATTACTAAACAACTCTAATCTCTGTTTTTGTCTTTTTTTTAACATCTGCCTCTTTTTTCTCTTTTATCCTAGACTTCTTGATCACATACTGCTCTTCCCAGGAACATAAATTAACTCTGAGTTATTTTGTAAACAGTTTGCCTTCAAACCACATGAAATTAAACGATTTCTCAGAGTACTTACATGATATTAAACAACCTGTGCATGCATTGTGAATTCCAAAATTATCAAGAAATTGGAGAAATTAGGAGCATTTACAAGTTTCTTATTTATTTTGTAACTGGAATTGTTTTTAGGCACTAATAGAAAGTCTAACTTAAATTTCAGGGGGATGAGTAAAGTTGGATTAGCTGTCATATTAGGTAATGAATGCAGAAAATTTTAAAGACTAAGATTTTTTATGCTTGTTTCAAAATGTGCTTCTGCATATAATAGCCAGATGAATTATATTTAAGAAACAAAGAAACATACAGACAAGAGTTAAAAATTTTGCAGCAAAGCTGATCGAACTCATATTGCTTGAGATGGTTAATGACATTAAAATATGTATTTCAATGTCAAGGTTTTGTTTTTCATTCTGAATTCATAGTCAATGCTTTCAGAAATATTTTACTACATGAAGAGTGCTGTCAAATTTAAACAAGGAAAGAATTAAGAAGGAGATAATTTGAAGCAGAACAACTGAGGGAATTGATTTGCACAAAATTCTTAAGGAGTTCATATCTTGAGCACTTCATTTTTTCCAAGTTCTAGTTGGCTAATGTGACACAGTCATAAAGACCAACATTCAGTCTTATGTCTTTGAATGGAAGTCAGATTTTTGCTTGACTGGATGGCTGGAATTAGCCATAGTAGCTATTTTGACATTAATATCACCGCCGAGCTCGTTTATATTTTTTCTTGTATGACAGAGAAAAGTTAAAAATTTGATCAGTTAACTAGTTAAAATATGAATAGAAAGATGTGGGCTAAGGTTTGCTGTTCTTAATATGATCTTATGAGAGATACCACTCTCTTCCATGTGACTCTTAAATATTTCTTGAAGACTGATCCATCCAAGCTACCTTGCCCTGGAAAATCCATGACATGAAGTGGAGCATTCAATGAATGATACACTACATCATGATGAAGCCTCATGGATCACGGACAACCATGCTTGGGGGAGAAAAACAAAGATTTGCAATCAGGAACCTTGGCTGTGTTTAAATCCCGGATGGCATGTTTTAATGGCATTTATCATGTAAATTTTTTGTGATTCATTATAATTTGTCTTTGATTTATAATAGGTTCTTTCTTCTGGTACTGTTCATTGACTTTTCACTTGATAGTGTCATAAAATGTTCACCAAGACATGCTAATATCCCATCTGGAATACCTCAGTTGATTGCACAAGCCTTTATAATACAGTTACATATATAAAACTCAGCTTGGTGAGTTCATTCCCAATGGACAAGCCCCAGATCAGGGCCATGCATTAATAGTCGTCACTCACTTCTATTATTGTCTTAACCTTCAGAAGAAAAACCAGTGTATATGGCAATGAGATTTCTGACATATTTCTGCATATATTTTAATTTGAAGTCAGGAGATGCATCCTTTTTATACAAAATAGTAGCTGGTTAACTTTCTTGAGAGAAATGAAACACAAATACCACCTTTCAGTTCAGAATAGGTGAGAACAGAGATAATGTCACAGAAGGTAAATATAGGACATTGTTCTCTACAGTAATAAACCCTGAAATGCTTCCCTTTACCCTTTACATTTGTTCTTCGATATTTAGACATACTTAAGGTAAAAGTATGGAAATTTTACTTAGGAGGTGATAAAATATTTACCCTGCGTTATGAACAAGTATGTCCTCAAGTATCACACAACGCTAAGAATCACATCATCCAGGTAAAGGCTTTAGGATCATGACATTCAAATTTCTAATAAAATAGCAGAGCAGTTGCAATGTAAGCAGCAAGCCATTGGGGAAATGACCTTGGATATTGCTATTGTTTTATTTCCTTAATCTAAAAAATATAAGTGCATATGGCGAAACATTTTATTGTATATGTTTAGAGGGATAACTTCAACACATATATTTTTGGTATTTGTTGAATGTAGTTATATTTCTTTTTGTTGTTGTTGTTGTTGTTGTTTTGGGGTTCGGATTTTTTCCCCAAACCTACGTAGTCACAAAACACAATATCATAAAATTCTACCATATAGAAAAAATATTTAGGAAAATTACTATTTTTGCCAGGTAAAGAAACAGGGAAGAGCATGCACAATAAAACAGTCAATATTGGGCTTAGTATATTAATACCCATAGAGATAATTTTAACAAACATTGAAATTATGAGTAGGAGAATACCTTTTATTCTCATCATTGACTTAGAAATCTTTCCCTCAATATCGATAGTTTCTTGGTGAAAGAGCTGGGCTGCTTTCACTCAGTGCAGAACCACAAGTCTGTCATTTTCAGATTGAATCCATGGGTAATAATTACATTTTAACATTCCCAATTTATTATGTCAGTTTTATAATAGTTACAAGATCACTATAGCATTATAAAGTTTAGAAAGGAAAAAAGCTTGTCCTCAAGTACTCTGTTCTACACTAATACAGAGTTGCTTTATACTCTATGTCATTCAACATTTCCATTCTTTTCTCAGTAGAATCATCCTTTACCATCTCCCTCACACTGATGTGCTACAGGATATAGGTTTCACCGATTGGTGGTGCTTTCTTTTGAAATTTGGGCTTGGATGTTTCTTTGTTTCAATATTCTTATAAATAGAATTTCAGAGTTGGAGCATCTAACACACTTCAGCTCCCCAGACCTCAGCTCCGAGTTTCTGACTTATTAACCATCATCACAATTTGGATGTCACAATCCTGAGATTTCTGTTGTGTATGACAGAAATCATTCCTCTTCCACTTAACACTAACCCAGCTTCAAATCTGTGTTCGCTCTCCCAGTAAATTGTACCATCATCCTCTTTTCAGTGGCCCAAGTCGACCTTAACCTGCATCCATTGCTTCCATTTACTTCCTTCATATCACCAACTTCTGCATCTTTTAAATTTCTAATAATTCCTGTATTCTTCTTCTATTTATTGATTCACTGTTATTCTCTTAATTAAAACTCTTGCACTTGCATTTTTGCAACAGTATCTTCTATATTCTCTCTGTCTCCACCCTTGCCTCTCTAAGATCCATTCTTCATTCTTCCAGCAAAGTAAACTCAAAATCAGTCTTGGGCAAACAATGGGCCAAATCTAGCCCCCATCCGTTTTGGTAAATAAGGTTTTATTGTTACCCACTGTGCTCATTTGTTTACGTCTTATCTATGCTGCATTTGTGGTGCAAGGTAGAGTTTGGCAAATGGTCCGAGGAGCCTAAAGTAGTTTTACTGACTGCCCATGACAGAGCGAGTATGTGACCCTGTTCTGAATCATCTACGCTCCCCAGAGCAAAAGCTTTCTGTGATCTTCCACTGTCCTCAGGACAGAAGTCTCACAGCAATCTTCAGACTCATCTCTCAACAGTTTCTTATTCAAAAGCTGTGTCCCAAACATAAAAACCTCCAATAGTCCTTGATTTATAGCCTCCAGGCACCAGCCATTAGCAGTTCAGTAAACTGCTTCTCCTCTTGCAGAGCTTGATATCAATACTTCCTTTTATGGACATTTCCTTTGACCTTGGAAATCTAGGGTAAACATCCCGAACACATAGCCCAGAGCTTTCTGCATTTTCCTCATCAAAACACATATATGCTGCAATATATTTACTATTATGTTTGCCACCCTGTTAAATTGCTTCTCAAAACACTAAGAGAGCCTGGTCCATAGCAAGGATTCGACATTGTTTGCTAAGTGAGCAAATAAACACAATTTGTGTCTTTGTATTCTTAATTGATTCCTATAATAAATGTTACTGATACTTATTGAAAAGTTCTTAGTTTCAGTATGGTGAAAATTGTGTTAAGAAGTAGATTTACCTTCAGCCTGTTAAGCAAATGCAATAACAAATAATATTGTATAATTGCAATGTACCTAAGAGTTTATAAAGTGTTTTCTACATATTTTCTCATTATATTCATTCTCAGAAACGGCTCTGTGTTGACAATCCTCTGAACCCTTTCAGATGCAGCATCCAGCTTTGTGGAATGATATAAAAATGACTCAGAAAATGGACATGATGAATTCTTGCAATGAATGAACTCAGAGCATTGATTATAATAAAAAGTTAGTTTTCAAATTCAGTAGCACTTGATTATCTTATTTGATGAAAATTTATCCCAAGTTCCATTTTCTTTTAGCTCTACCTCTGTTCTAATCTCTTGCTGTTCTTAGATATGTTTCACTCTTCCGTATAAAGGCAGGAAAAGAAAACAAAATGTTGCTTTACTCTATTATTTTCCTTGAATACTGAAGCCAATCCATATATATTTTTTTTTTTTGCTAAGACCTGACTCTGCAAATGAAAATGTTTGTTCTGCCTTTGAGGGTGTACAAGTTACTTCTTAATTTGTCCCCTTGATCTGGATGTGACATATTTGCTTTCAGCTGAAAATCACCTACAGTACATGCACAAGAAGGTATTTGTTTTTGATGATTATATAATAATGCCTATTTGTAAGAAGTAATTTAAATAAATTTTAGCTCAGGATGTAATATAAAAACACAGTGAGTGTGTATCACACTGGACTGCTGACTTACAAAGTTGGAGGATTTAAAGATCATCTTATTAAGTGTCTTGGAGATCCATGCCTCCATACCCTAATACCAATTATTCTGATTGCATTTAATGTAGGGTCTAATAACTTCAATTTTTAACAATTACTGCAGTAATTCTGATGGAATTGGTCCAGGGCCACACTTTAAGAAACACTGAGTAAAACTAAGGTTTTTCTGAAAATATATTACGTGTTTACATTGAATTAAGTTTAGAATGAATATGTGACATTAATTTCTAACCTCTGAAAATCAATGCAGTTGGCCCCAACAATAGGAAAGAGATGTACCAGATACTTAGGACAGCTAGTCTTACCAAAAAAAGGAAGTTAAGTAATTCACTGGATGTTGCTTCTTCACCCATGCCCACCAGATCCAAACAAAGGTCTCCTGCATGAATATTGACAACTTTAGCCCCGTCCTCACTCCTCGCCTGCTGCCTCTAAAGTACATTTTTATTTTGTATATTTTAGTTAAGATGTGCTTCCAATACACAAATAATTTATGATCATTTTTAGACCAAAAAAGAAAGATAATTCAAATAAACAAAAAAGAAAGTCACTTAACATTTCTCCGAGTTAGCATGCCATATTTTACATGTCTTCAGGCGTGCATACACACACTGAAATTATCTGAGGTCATAGAATAGTGTATAATCCCTGTTCATATAAGCAGCATCCCTTTTCCCATTCTAGGTCTACAGTTTCGGCCAAGAACTGCTTAAATAGAAATGACAATATGCCAGTTGAAACAAGGTGAAGCTAAAGGAAAATTATTGGATGACAATATAGGGAAATTCATGGTGTGAAACTTGTTTCCAGAGCCATGGGTGTAAGGCCTCAAGGATGTCCACATCTTAACTCCCACCACCCTTTATTGGGAGAGGGTGCTTTTCTTTTCAGTGGCTTGAGACCCAGGCAGGCCCCTCTTCACAGTACTGACTCTGCTTCCTAGTTTTGGGAAAAGCCTGTGATGAGCACTCTCCCATGATCACTGCCTCTGACTTACTGAAGACAGTGGAAAAGGAACACAAATACAGTTACTCAGATAGTTGAATG
>VMDR010021057.1:0-17105 GCA_007922815.1 Macrotus californicus | reverse complement strand
GGGCTTGGTGATGATGAACTCCTTGAACTTGTCCTTGTCTGGGAAGCACTTTATCTGCCCTTTCATTCTAAATGATAGCTTTGCTGGATAGAGTAATCTTGGATGTAGGTCCTTGCCTTTCATAACTTTGAATAGTTCTTTCCAGTCCCTTCTTGCCTATAAGATTTCTTTTGAGAAATCATCCAATCATCTTATGGGCACTCATTTGTAGGTAACTATCTCCTTTTCTCTTGTAGCTTTTAAGAGTCTCTCCTTATCTTTAATCTTGGGTAATGTAATTATGATGTGCCTTGGTGTGTGCTTCCTTGGGTCCAACTTCTTTGAGGCAGGCAAAGGATTTAGACTGTATTTTAATGAGTGTTATTTATTGGACATTATCTTTCTATTCCACCAAGCCTCACTAGTATCTTTTAAAAGCATTGATGAAGGTCCTAAATTAAGCTAGCTCCTCATAGTCACAAACTGGGGCTCAGGGTGTTTAGCACAGGGAGGTACAGCCATGTCAATATTGAGAAAATTAGCCTTCTTGATAGAACATGCTTGCACCTTCCTGTAGCCAAGGTGGATGCACTAAGAAAATGTTGCACTCTTTGAAGGCATTGGGTATTAACCCATAACATAGGAAATAACAAGTCTCAATAGTAACTTTAGAGTAATATTCTACTCTAGTAGAATAAATTCTCAACTTTAATTTTTTTTAAATTCAGAAGTACAGTTTGCTTTGTAGAGAATAAGTGAATTGGTCTAAAAATGAGGACACCTTAGGTGCCAAATTGATCAATAAATAACTGTGTTCTTGGAAAAGGCACTTAACCCCTTGGAGCTTTAGTTTTCTTATTGTTCAAAAGGAGGGGTTGTAAATAATCTCTCAGTCCTCTAAAATTCTATGTGTTTTCCTTTTTGACAAACAGAAATGATGCGTCTTTGATTACTCATTTATAACCACTCTTACTATTTTTTGAAATGTAAGTAGCATGTTCACTTATTCTATTATTGATATTATTGTTTTTAACTAATAGAATAAGTGAACATGACCATGTCATTGTCTGTTAGTCATAGTCGTTGCTGTTTGAAGTAACCTTGGGATTTTTCGTGAGAGTTCTGTAAACAGTTTTTTACTTCGATAGACATTTTCCTCCAGAGTAACAAATTTCTGTTATTATTTCAGGGAGAGCAGAAGCATCAAGTCAGGTTGTAATAGTAAAAGAAGAGCTTGAAAATTACTGATTTTATTTTCCATTTATTTTTTTAAGTGTAAAATATACTGACAGAATTAAAACCGCTATCAACTTTCTGCTACCCTCAGCTGAGAAAAACCAAGAGTGTGCTACAGGTTGAAGCTCTTACTTATGTAAAGACAGAGCTCTGTCTGAGAGAAGTCACATTTACCTGGAAAGCTCTTCCCCCAGATATCTCTATGTCTCTATTCAGGTGTGCAGTAATATGCTCTCTTCTCAGAAAGAATGTTCTTAATTCCCTGTTGAAAATAGCATCCCCTGTCACATTTGATCTTATTCCTCAGCTTTATTTTTCTTTGCATAACAATGCTGACAGCCTGAAATGTATGCGTTTATTGTTGATGCCCCCTCAAACTCCCCAACAGGAATGGAAATTCTGTGAGAGCAGTTCTGTAATGTAGCACCAGCAGAAAATGCCTTGTCACCAGTGCCTAGGACAGGACTTGGAATTTACAAACAGTGAATAAATGAATGCCTGTGAAAACCTGGAGCTAAATAGAATCAGGCACGTCAGGGGATAGAGCAGTCTGAAGTGAAGAAGACGATGGAATGACAAATATTTCCTGCACCAGGGTAAGCCCAGGCTTAGAGTGGGGCTTGCCAAGTCCGATGGCTGTAGCAACCGATAAGTTAATTGTAAATATGCTGGTAAAAACCACCAGGGGGGTAAGAACTGTTGCAAACTGCAAAATGTACCCATATCTAAAGAAATTCACAGATTTTTAAACACCTGGAAGCTAAAACACACACAACTATAGGCAATATTTTGCTCATGGGCCACTTGTTTATAATGTGTGCTAGGTCACCTTTGTGGAACAATGCAGGTAGGAATGACCTTGAACTCTATTATGAAGGAAACAAAATGTAAACCAAAATAAATAAAACCTAAAATGGAGCCACTTGAAAATTTGAATAGCTATTGATGCAGAAGGTCAGCAGAAAACAGAACTTGAGCCCCTGGGTATTGAGCCCAATAGTGACATCAGGGTGTTTATCAATAATTAACTTGAGATTTCCAGGAGAACAATGTTTAGTGTGATTCTAAGTATTCACTATAAATCAATATTTCTCAAGACATACATCCCTTGCTTCTAGAGGAAACCTCCTTTGTCTATAATCTGATTCTTTTCAGAAAATTAGATCATTACAGAAATCATATTTCTGACATTTTAAAGCAAAAATAACTAACTTGCACTTTCTAATTGCCATTTATTCTTTTATTGCATTGGATTATTTAAGTCCTCTCATGCTTTCCAGAACTGTTTACCAAGAGTGCTGTACAGAAAATAAAACATGCAAGTCTATAGAATTTAAATCACAGAAAAGTTTTCCTTCAAAGAGGCGCACTGTGTTCCAGAAGCCGCTCTGGTTTCAGGGCACTGTTTGTGCGGCGCAAGCTACACTCCAGGCCTTTTAAAACCTGGGTTTTCTTCTGCTTGTTATAGTTGCTCCAGCTTCAGCCTACCAGGCAGTGGCTGCCTAGATATCTAGCTTGCCTTTTCCCCAAACCTAGCTTAGCTTCAGAAATAAATCTAGCATACTAATATGTATACACAGAGAGAAATCACCTCAGGTACAAGAAATACCTCTGCTTAGCTCCCTAGATATTCCAAGTTTCTTAGGTCTTCCTAATGTCTTTCACAGTAGTCACTATGAACACTAAGCTTGCAGGCTAGCATGGAGAGAGCCGGCCCCCAATCCTCTGCTTGCTTCCAGGAACCTGCAGTGATGACAGTCAGTGGGATAGAACTGGTTGTGCAATTTGCTCCCATCTCTATTGTTTCTTGACAATCATCCAGTTCTAGGCATGGAAAGGCATATCTTCTTAGATATTTCTAACTAATAAACATAGTCAAGAAAGGTGGAGTTGGACCCCAATATATGGCATCTGTTTAGAAAGTATCCAGCCATGCACTATGAAAAATAGAGACATTTATTGAAAAAGATCCAAGATGCAAGAAACATTGTACCTAGGACAATGATGCCTCAGTTCTCTTCAAAGTGGGAACCTTGGGACCTCACACAGCTCTCCCAGTGTCTTTCCCACTGTTCAAAACACTCTGCAAAATCCTTTGTTGGAATTGCCATCAGCTGCCCTGTCATATTTTCCCTGAGTCTCATCAATGGTCTGCAATCTTTTCCTTTTCGAAGGTGATTTTAGTTTTGGAAAAAGCCAGAGGGCGCAGGGTGCCAAATCTGGGACTGTGGGGGCATTGAGTCACATTCAGCATTCTCAGGTGTTCTGTTGGTCGCAGGCCTTCCAGAACGTGAGTCACTTTCAACAGATACTCAACCATCTTTGAAGTGTTCGTGTCACACTTTTATTTGTGCTGCACTCATTGCATCTTCCCAAAAGCCTTCTGAATCATCAACTAGTTTCTGTGGAGGCATGTTCAAACTTAACACAAGATTTGATGCGGATTCATTGCTCTGATCGCTCAGTCATTTTGAATGAGACAGACACACAGTGCACAGGCTCACCCAACGACTCCACTGCCCCCACTGACTACTACAGTGAAGATGTCATTGCTTTTTTTTTTAATGTTGATAGAATTTTTTTCATTTAAAAAAATGTTATTGTTGTTCAAGTACAGTTTTCTGCCTTTTCCCTACCTCTCTCCCTGACCCCAGCCATCCCCACCTCCCTCCCCTGATTCCACCCCCACCTTGGTTTTGTCTGTGTGTCCTTTATAGATGTTCTTGAAAACCCTTCACCCTTTTCCTTCCATTATCCCCTCACATCTCTCCTCTGGTTACTGTCTGTTTGTTCTTAATTTCAATGTCTCTGGCTATATTTTGCTTGCTTGTTTGTTTTGTTGATTAGGTTCCACTTAAAGGTGAGATCGCATAATATTTGTCTTTCACCACCTGGTTTATTTCACTTAGCAATATGCTCTCCGGTTCCATCTATGCTGTTGCAAAGGGTAGGAGTTCCTTCTTAAGATGTCATTGTTCACACATGTACACTCTAGCCCACTCTCCTAGGCTGCCAGTTTACATCGATGTCACACAAATTGTTCTCATTACATTAACAATGGCTAGACATTTTCAGGACAGATCTCATACATAAATTAAATTGATATTTTAATTTAATTTAGTAGACATATATGGCAAGCCTCCCATGTTGTAGACCCTGTGCTTGGCTTCTGCTGCAAAGGGGTTTACAGTCGAGAGAGGGAAATGGAGACGACAGGCCTTCTGAGCCCATTACATGCATAGTAGTACAAAGGACTGCCGGGTCAGACATGCCACAGGAATATCACAGTTGGCCTTTATGCAGGCCTCTTTTCTTGGATGTGTATAGTGGTGTATCAGTATGTTATATTTCCTGACTTTTAATTTTAAAAATTCCAGATTTTTAACAGTGTATCTATTCTAAATTCCCATGTAAATATTGACTAGAAGGAAAAGAGTCGTGAAAGATGCAACAGAGTGTCTACCTGGATGTGTGTATCAGAAAGGGTGGGTTTTGTAGCATTCCTCAAGCTTTATTTGTCTGTGAGGAAAAGTAAATTCCAGGGGATAGCCTCATTCCCCAGAGTTCAAACCTGGAAACTATTAGCAGAAGTGCTGATCTTAGCTGTCCTGAGGGTGTTAGGAGAAAAGGGTGTATTTCAGGTGCTAAATATAGATTTACAGAGCTCCCACCAAATGGTGACCTTCTGCAGGAGCAAAGACAGGCAGCAGATACCTGGGGAAAGAAAGCGAATATTGAGGGAAGCTGTTGTGAATGGTGCATGTTTTCCCTTATGCACAACTGCGCTGTACACATGACAAGCACATATGTAGCCAAAGCAAAAAATGTGCGGTTGCCAACAGGGCTCACGTTCCCCTCTCCACACAACCAAAGCAGAGATTCTAATGCATCCATGACTGTGGGTCAGTTGATATATACCTGGAATCTTGTCAGTAGGGAATATGAATGTGCATAAAGCTCTTAAATTCAGTGTTTGAGTTGGGTAGAATCAGCTACTCCCCTTCCCCTTTCTCTTCCTCCTTGCCTCTCATTTTCCCCTCCCTCTTCCCTTTGTAAATTTATGATTCAGAAATTATTCAAACTGCTTCAAGCTCTGTCATTTCTTCATGGGTGTTTTATGCCTGTTCTTAGATTTTCATCTTTCCACCGGGTCTAGAAGTGGTGGTGCATCATCACATTAAAGCACTTTACTGTGTTGTCTGTCGGCTTGGTTAGCTTCAATGTGGCCGAACCAAACTAATTCTGAATTGATTCACTGGGTCTTTTTTGCAAACAAACAAAAATAAGTTTTATGAGTTAAACAAATGTTACATTAAAAATACAGAGCTACATAGTTTGACATTGAAACCTTTAATTACAATTTTGTTTAAATTGCTAAAATATCAGTTTTAGTGATACTGCTTCAGGCAGCTTAAGTTCTTGGAGATTAAATTAAATTGCTTGCTTAAGGTTTCTTGTCTTCTTTTTAATGTTTTGGTACCCTACTTTTTTTTCCAGATTAATAATTACAAATTGCTATGTCTTGTATTTTATATATTATACCATATATGTTGTAGTTAGTCTTGGTTATGCAATCTTCAGTACCATGTAATAAGAAGACAATTGTCTCACCCTACACATATGGCATTAGAAAAAACCCTGAATATATTCTCTCTCTCTCTCTGTCTCCCAAATTTGCACAAACTTGTCTTCAGATAATTGACTTTTCTCAGTCACAAGAGGGTGATTAACTAGCTAGCCTACTTCTGTGTTCAAGCTTTTCTCTAGCACCTAATGAAAAGGGGTTCCTGTCGTAGATTAGTGAGGTCGTTTGTGTGACACAGACAGCTGTTAGAATCGCCACACTAGTGTGATGAATATCCTCTCACTTAAGTACATTTTAGGACATCTGTGGAAACATATAATATAAGTCTGAATTCTGGGCAAAATCATAAAGTTGGTTCATTTCCCAAACCTCTTATGTATATGAGTATCACAGGTTTGTTGTCAAATGCACTGTACTTTTTTCCTAAAGGGACCAAAGACTTTGTGTCTTTCCATGTCTTCGTGACAACTCTGCCAGAGCAGTCTTGAGAGCAGCACTGTGCTGGTGAGCCCTCTCCTGTCTGCAGGGGGTTGGTGGTGCCTCCGTCTGGACAGAGTAGGGGGAGTGTGATAAAAGAAGCGGAACAAAGTTTTCTTGGGTTGTTTGGTAAAAGTCACCAGAGGCTTAATTCTCTGTGTGTTTGATTTTTACAGCTTTGTTGTGGTCGGTCTTTTGCAATTATACCGGGGAGCTTACATGTTGAAAAATAAATTACATGAGTAATGTACAAAATCTCTAGAGACTGGTTTCCTGACTAAATGGCCACTTGTGACAAGTCTGAATTTGCTCTCTGTGTTTAGAAAGATGCTATTGCTCACCTGGGAGTTTTACTATTGGCAGGTCACTAGCAGGCCCTTCCATAGAATGGCATCATCTCATGACAATTTAGAAAGAGAGGGCAGCATTTCCCAGACTTACTTTCTAAGACGGCATGAGTTTTTTAGCCTCCAAGAGCAAAGGTTATAAAGTATCACCTGGATATAGGCAGCTTTAGAGAGAAAAATGCACATGGATATTCTTAGTTACCCCTATCCAAAACAGAATTTCTGAATGTCAATTACAGTGATGTAGGTATACTAAAATCTAAGTTATGTATTTTAATGAATGGGTCCATTTGTTAAAAGCTATTTGTATTGAATTTAGGTGGCATTCTGTCAACTGGCACTGGGTAGGGAATATTAGATTTATTATTTAAATTATGTTGCATTTAGAACTTCCAGCCCAGATGGAGACATAGATAGATATGCTTTGCCTCCTCACACAACCAGAAGAAGGACAACTGATTTAAAAATGAAAACAACGAGAACGGCCAGAAAGTCTAATTGCATGGAAGTCTGACAACCAAGGAGTTAAAGAAGAAACACTCATTCAGACTGGTAGGAGGGGTGGGGAAGGGCAGCCAGGTGGAGAGGACTTGTGGTGATGTGGGGGCTGGCAGACTGGGTGGCCTCACATTCATGTGCAGATAAATACCAGGTAGAACAATTGGGGAGCTAGCAATCCAGGGTTCCAGTCCAGGACAGACAAAGACAATGCAACCCAGAGTTCTGGTGCCAGGAAAATAAAACCTCATATGCCCTGACTGTACAAACCTGCAGGCACTGAAGTGGTGGAATAAACTGAGAGTCTCTCAGGAGAGTCCATCTGAGGGGCCCACGGAGTCCTAGAATGTAAGACCACCCAGCCAGGAATCAGCACCAGGGCAGCACCTAGAAGGGTGTTATTTGCTTGTGGGAAGCTGGGGAAACAACTGAAAGCAGGCCAAGAGCCAAGCAAGCAGCACTGTTCCCTCTCTGACCCCTCCCCAACATACAGCACCACAATGCAACTAAGTGGGTTGCACTGCTTCTTAGGTATTCCCCACCCTGGTGAATACCCAAGGCTCTGCCACTTACAATATAACAGGTACACCGAGACAAAGAAATATGTCCCAAATGAAAAAACAGATCAAAACTCAAGAAAAAGAACTAAGTGATAAGGGTACAGCCAATCTATCAGATACAGAGCTCAAAATACTGGTAATCAGGATGTTCATTGAAATCTTGAGTATGGCCTCAAAGTAAAGGAAGAAGTGAAGTCTATACAGAGTGAAATAAAGGAAAATATTCAGGGAACCAACAGGGAAAGTAAGGAAACTAGGACTCAAATCAATGATTTGGAACAAAAGGAAGAAGTAAACATTCAGCTGGAACAGAGTGAAGAAACAAGAATTCAAAAAAAAGGGGAAAGGCTTAGGAAACTCTGGGACAAATTAAACTTATCAACATCCAAATCAAAGGGATACCAGAAGCAGAAGAGAAAGAGTAAGAAATTGAAAACTTATTTGAAAAAATAATGAAAGGAAACTTCCCCAATCTGGCAAAGGAAATAGACTTCCAGGAAGTCCAGGAAGCTCAGAGAATCTGAAAGAAGTTAGACCCAAGGAAGCTCACCCCAAGGCACATAATTATATTGCCCAAGATTAAAGATAAGGAGAGAATCTTAAAAACAGCAAGAGAAAAGGGGACAGTTAACCTACAAAGGAGTGCCCGTAAGACTATCAGCTGATTTTTCAAAAGAAACCTGGCAGGCACTAAAGGATTGGCAAGAAGTGTTTAAAGTCATGAAAGGCAAGCCCCTACATCCAAGATTACTCTATCCAGCAAAGCTATCATTTGGAATGGAAGGGCAGATAAAGTGCTTCCAAGACAAAAAGTAAAGGAGTTCATCATCTTCAAGCTCTTATAATATGTAATGTTATCTAAGAAAAAGAAGATCAAAACTATGAGCAGTAAAATGACAAAAACACAACTATCAACAACTCAACTCCCCCCACCCCCCGCAAAAAAAAACCCATGAAACTAGGCAAACAACTAGAACTGGAACAGAATCATAAAAATGGAGATCACATGGAGGATTATCAGAAAAGAGGGGTAAGGGGGAAAAGGTACAGGGAATAAGAAGCATAAATGGTAGGTACAAAATAGGGGGAGGTTAAGAATAGTATAGGAAATGTAGAGCCAAAGAACGTACATGTAGAGCCCATGGACATGAACTAGGGGGGGATGCTGGAGGGAATGGGGGAACCAGGCAGAGGGGAACAAAGGGTAGAAATGTTGCAGTTGTAATAGCATAACCAATAAAATATACTTAAAATAAATAAATAGAGAAATAAATTAATTAATTAATAATGTCGCATTTAGGCTAATAATAGAATATCAGTTGTTTGCATTTCCTATGCCAAAATAATAAGGAGGATAAGGCTCAGAGGCACATTAGATGGCAAATGGAAGTCATTCTGATGGCAATGATTCTTAACAGACCAGCCCCGAGTAGGTAGCTTATACTTAGGTGATCAGTAGGTTACTAGAAATGACTGTGGGTGGATGTGTTTAGCGTTTGTGCTTACATGTATGTTGCTCTCAGGTTAGTTACTGAAAAAGATTGTCAGCAGATGAACGATGTTAAGGTAAGATCATGTTACCTGGTGCCAAAGGCTTGGAATCGAACCCATTTTTTATCTTACTGGTTTGTCATTTTGAAGAAGCCTTAAAGGTATTACTTTCTCTGTCCATACTATTGAGTGGTATGCCTGTTTTTCTTGTATAAGGTGTTTAGTATTATTAGTGAGATAAGGAGAGTTACAAAGATTATATGACACAATTTTAGTCGATAAGGAGATCAGGGGGTGAGGGAGCAGAGAGCAGACAAGTAAATCAGCAATTTCAATAGTGCAGGAAGTTTTAAGTGGTTGTATTAAATGTCTTTATTTCACATTTATGTATATATATGTGGGTATGTGTGTGTGTGTGCATGTGTGTATAAAGTCTGTCCAGAAAAAGTCCAGCCATTGTTAATATGACGAGAATGGTTTGTGTGGCATCAGTGTAACCTGGCAGCCAAGGAGACTGGGCTGTAATACACATGCATGAACAATGACGACTTTACTGAACTAGTCAGTGGGGACAGTAGATGCTGTTGAGTGAGCCTGTGTATAGTGTAGCTGCTGCATTCAAAATGACTGAGTATAGCAATAATTCTGCATCAAATTTTGTGTTAAGCTTAAACATTTGTCCATGGAAACTATTCAGATGACGTAGAAGGCTTTCAGGAATGATGCAATGAGTGCAGTGCAAATAAAAGTGTGGCACAAACGCTTCAAAGATGGTTGAGAATCTGTTGAAAGTGATCCATATTCTGGACAGCCTGCAACAAGCAGAACACCTGAGAATGTTGAATGTGTATGGGCTGCAATCAACAAAGACTGGCGACTAACAGTGTGAGAACTATCAGCTGATCTGGGGATTCCAAAAACCACCCTGTGTGAGATTTTGATGCAGGATCTTGGATTGAAATGTGTCATGGAAAATTTGTTCAGTGGCTTCTGCTACCAGAGCAGAAGGAACATCGTGCTGCAGTTGCTAATACTTGATTCAAATTGCTACCAATGAAACAGATTTTGTTTAGAAGGTCAGAACAGAAGATAAATCGAGAGTCTACAGCTATGATCCAGAAACAAAGGCCCACTTGTCCTAATGGAAGTCACCTGGTTCTCCTCACCCAAAGAAGGTGCAACAAGGTTGCAGCAAGATCAAGACCATGTTAACTGTGTTTTTTGATTGGGAAGATGTTGTCCATCATGAGTACACCTCTCCAGGCCAAACAATTAATAAGGAGTACTACCTCAATGTTTTTCGTTGGTTAGGAGGTGAAATATGACAAAAATGGTTGCAGCTATGGGTAACTGGAAATTGGCAGCTTCATCACAACAATGTACCTGCTCATGTCTCATGTCTCATGAAGAGATTTTTGGGGAGACATTAAATCACCCACGTGACTCAGCATCCCTACAGTCCAGATTTGGTGCCTGGCGGCTTCTGGCTTTTCCCGAAATTAAAATCATCTTTGAAAGGGAAGAGGTTTCAGACTGTTGATGAGATTCAGGGAAATACGATGAGTCATCTGATTACATTTCCAACAAAAGATTTTACAGAGTGTTTTGAACAGTGGAAGAGATAGTGGAAGAGCTGTGTGAGGTCCCAAGGTGCCTACTTTGAAGGGGACTGAGGTATCAAGTCCTGTGTACAGTGTTTCTTATATCTTTTATCTTCTTCAATAGATGTCTCTATTTTTCATATTACATGGCTGGATACTTTTGGGATATATATATATGGAATCATGTATAATTAATTTTTAACCACCAGAAACTACTTTAGCTTAAGCCATAATAGGTACACAAAGTATTTCTGTGGAAGAAATGATTCTTAAGCCACTCAAGTTACACAAAGTTGTAGCCTAGAATGGGAAAAGTTAGACTTGGAAATGAGTACTGTGTGTATGTTGCCAGGTCAGCACCATCCTTATTAGCAGACGGAGGGGGTGATTTAATGGGGTCCTATTTCTAATATGCCTAGCACAGTACCTGGCATAAAGTTCACTAAACAAAACTATTATATGTACTTTAACAGAGTGGATGGGAGCCATTAGAACATTCACCCACCCAAAATATTACCCACAGAAAAATATTATCTGTCTTACTAACTGGTTGGTTGAAACACCTACCATTAAACATTCACTCTGACAACTAGGAAATTGTATCCCTGGAGCTCTTCCTTGAAAGGCTGATGTCCCTGGGCAAAGATAAAACTTTTAAACTATGGTAAATCCCTAACACTATAGTGTAAATTAATTTTTTTAAAGTAGAGGAAAACTTTTATTGGAAATCTTTCAAATGTATTTTAAAGTATAACTCAATATTTCTAAAGAAGATAGGCTGGAGGAGGCAAGGGTCTCTGCCACCTGGAGACAATGACAAGTCCAAGCCTTGGCCCCTGGTGTTCAGAAATCAGTCTAGGGCTCATACCTTTTATTGTACAGGCCTCAGGGGCAGGAGTTGGCCTTAACAATTGCCCTGCTCCTCCCAGGCTCAGCTCAAGGTCAGGACTCAGCCTCCCTGGCCTCTCACTGATGGGGTTCTGAAGAAAGGCCAACAATTAGAAGTCAATGAGGACAACAGCTAACAGACTTTCCCATGCTTGTCCTCAAATTAAAGACAATGGCTGAGACATTGGGGCTGGGTGGGGGGGCAATTGATAACTTACAGTGGGCTGTAAATTAATTTTTAACATTAGCTAGTTTAGTATCAGAAGCCAGATGGTGTATGAAATAAAGTAGAAAAGTTTGATGAGAAAGAAGAAAGAAAGAGAAAAAAAGAAAAGAAAGAAAAGAAAAAAAAGATAAGAAAAGAAAAAGAAGTAAAGGTCTTTATTCTAGGCCCCTGCTAGAGACAGCCTGGCCCATTTCTATGTGTGGTGCGGGTTCTCACTTAAACTAGGATTGCTATTGACTCTCTGATCTCAGCATTTGGGAAGGCTCTGCTCTAAATTGGTGACAGGATCCTGATTGTAATCTTTACCTGCCTATGGGTTAGTCCTGGCTATTTCCGAGGTAGAGCAACAGTGAAGAGGCTTCTGGTGGTGAACTTGCTCTCTCCACCACCAGAAGTGAGAAAGAAGCTGAAGAACATATTGAAGTGGGAGTTTTGATAGGGGTAAAAATGGCCACATCTGTACATTCACTTCCCTATTCCTAAGTTAACAGAAAACATCAATTACTAAACTGGGAGAGCTGGTATGGGGCAGGAAGCAAATAAGAATTGTGGAGGTACTTTGATTACTTACTTCCCCTTCCAACTTGGCTGTCACTCATTTAGACATGCTTGTGGAGGAAGAGCTGTCAGGCTAAGCCTTCCAAGGGAAATGCCAAAACAACAATATCATATGTCTCTTCAGTATTGAATGGAAGTCAAATACTGCTCATGAAGATTGCTAAGCAAGTCTAAGGAACAAAATTCCAAAAGCCATAGGTAGAGATGAAGCCTGCACATTTCATATAAGGTTCAGCAGTTTGTGATTTTTGTCAAAGTGCTAGAGAATAATCCATTTAATTAGTGTATTTGCAGCAGATCATGGGTGGCAAAAATTACATATTATAATTTACCATGGAGATCTTACCATCCCAATTAAGCGTCTGTTTAGTTAGCACATTCTGCGATGAGTTATCCTTCTAAGGCCTGCTGGTATTTCATGGTACGTCAGTCAATAACCCATGTCCCCAGCCTAATTGCCAAGGGACTGTATCCTGACTCCTAGCCAAGGGTTGCTCTAGGAATGCATAAAGTTATGTTTGCTAAATGCAAGCCTCGTGATCTCTGGAAGGCATTAGCAATAATCTTCCTGCCCATCGCACAGATTCCTCCCTGTAAATGCCAGTGATCACAGTGTGGACGAGCATGTGCTCCAATCCCATGATTTTACTTGAAATCTGAACGTCCTGTCAGCTTCTAAAGCCTTCCTCTCTCTTTTAATGTTCACATTTTGTTAAAATAAATGGAATTAGAGGTAGAAGTAAATCAGTTTAATCACACATGAAGCACGATTTTTCATAAATACTCCAGTCATTTTACATGAAACATAGAAAAATGAATGTATTACTTTGAAGCCAGATTGAAACATTCTAAAAATATATTTAATTTTTATTCTAAACACTTATCTATGTTATTTAGAAATATATATTTTTTGGATTACTCAACTCTGGGTCTAGAATTGAATGACAAATTTTTTGTAACATTTTTTATTGTAAAGAGATATTATTTTTGTGCATGTGCATGCCTACACATAAAAACATGCATTTTGTAGCTTTTAAAAATCAAGTGTAAAGGTATCTAATTCATTTCCCAATGCAGTACATCAATGTAAGAAAGGTGTAGATTTCATATGAGTAATTTTTTTTATTATGAGAAAATAATCAAATAATTTCTAAGGTTAAGTTTCCCAATGTTTACAGGAGTTTCAAGGTAAGAAGGTAAGGATATAACCATATACCTAAATGATACAAGAAGAGAAATGAGATGTCAGGGTATAGAGTAATCACCTTTAAATTCCACCCAACAGTGTGTTCAGTGTTAAGAGGCTAGAGAGAGGAGAGCAGGCTTGCTGAAAGGGCCATTTGTAAATCACAAATTGTCAGGGTTAGAAGGAAGTACGTTTGCCATCTACTCATATCTACCATTGAATTTAGAAATCCTTTCTTTTGAAATCACGACTAACTCTGCTTGAATATGTCTTAAGAAAGTGCAACTGGTTCATAAGACATAATTTGGGTACCAAATGGCTATAATGTTTATATAATTCTTTCTTGTGGTAGAAAATTTAAATTTCTCCCTAGTGTTTGTTTTTCTCTTCTTTTTTTTTTATTAATAGTCACCCCTCACTCCCACCCCAACACATTTGCATTTTGCCTGGGATTATGGCTGTGTATCTGGAGACCACATTTCCAAACTTCTCCAACAGTTAGCTGTGGCCATGTAATTAAGTTTGGGGCATTGGGATCTGAGCTAAAATAATATGTGGAGCTTCCAGGTGATCTCTTTAAAGATAAAGCTGTTTGTCCTGAATATTCTGGTAGTAGAAACATGGTAACAACTGAAGACTTAGAGATGGCTCTGTATATTGAGGATGACTGAGTGGATTGCAAGTTTGAATACCTGCATGTCATTATAGAGCAGAACTCTTTACCTGCTTCAGACCACTGTTCTATCGCTGACTATTCCATTTTACTAATGCCACTGTATTTTGTTGTTGCTTTGTTGTAGCAGTTTTACTGTAGATCCGGGCTAATAAATTTACATGTGGCGATATATGCCTCCTCTTAATTTCTTGTAGTGTTTCAAAGGCCTCTAGAATTGTACAGGACCAGTATACTCCCCCTCTAATATGACATTGCATTGACTATTGAAAGATAATAACTATCTGCTACATAGTTATTTATTTTCTTCTTTCCTGACTAAATCTTCCTCAGACTTTATCCATTCCTCAAAGGGCTGGAGGTTATCTTCCTTAATGTGGACACCTATCTCCCTAATGTATCCTTGGTTTGCTGCTCTGTTACATTTTCATATTCTTTTCACATGAAGAAAAGTCTCTGGTCTCCTGTGTGATAGTCTCCTGTGTAGTGCTTACAGTTATTCCTATTAAATATCATTTTGTTTATTTTAATCCTTTATTTCAATAGTTGAGAAAATTTTGAGAGAGTTCAGGCATTAATAAGACCAATGGTAAATGCAAACAAGTTGTTTGTTTTTTCCCAATAAATTGAAGAATTCTTATATGAGATCTGCTCAGAAGGTATGCAGCCATGTAATATGAAAAATAGAGATATTTATTGAAGAAAATGCAAGATAAAAGAAACATTGTACATAGGACAATGATGCTTCATCCCCTTCAACGTAGGCACAGTTCTCCCCACTGCCATTGGCTGCCCTGTTGTATTTTCCTGATCTCATTGATGGTCTGAAATTCCTTCCCTTTCAAAGGTCATTTTAGTTTTGGGAAAAGTCAGAAGAAATAGGTCACCAAATCTGGGCTATAAGGGAGCTGAATCACCTGGGTGATTTGATGTTTCACCAAAACCCCTGCATGAGCAGGTACATTGTCGTGATGAAGCTGCCAACCACCAGTTGTCATAGCTGTGGCCTTCTGAATCACCTAAATAGTGTCTATGGAGGAATGTTCAAGCTTAATGCAAAATTTGATGCAGATTTGTTGCTCTACTCGCTCAGTCATTTTGAATGTGACAGCCACACAGTACACATGCTCACTCAACAGTGTCTACCTCCCCCACTGACTAGTACAGTGAAGTTGTCATTGTTCACACATGCATATTCCAGCCCACTCTCCTTGGCCTCCAGGTCACATCGATGTTGCGCAATCCACTCTCATTACATTAATAATGGCTGGACTTTTTTTTGAGAGAGACCTCGTACTTTTGTACCTAAAATGAAATGCTAAAGGTTGAAAGTACTGACTATTACTGTTCCCACTTTCCTAATGAATACCCAGTGCCAACTACTATAAGCTTTTTACAAGCATTAGGTCATATATTATACACAATAACCCTATTATTTTTCCGATTTTGCTGATAAGTAAATGAGTCTTTGAGGGAAAGAATGACTTGTTTACACAGCCAGAAAAAATAGCATAGCCAAGCGCAAACCCAGGTTGGTGTGACACCCAAGCCTACTTTGCCACTAGACTCCACTGCCATTTGATGGGCTTCACTTTCTGCAAAGTATAGGCTTCTGCCTTACAAGAGGTTCTATGTTTGGAAAGGACAAGACATATACTTAGCTGTTATGAAAAATGCATATATTTTCTTTGTCTATTTTGGTTCTGTTCTTAAACTGAAAAGCAAGGGAAGGAACACATTCAGTGATTCAGAAAAACAGATCTATGCACAGCTACGCCTGCTTTATGCACTGATAAAACTTGGCTCTTCTAACTACACCCAAAACGTGGGCTTTATTTTATTTACTCCAAGACTTTCTTACAGATACTTTTCACAACTGAATTTGAACCTGAAAATGAGGGTCTTGTTTCTTATTCTGTTGGTTTCAATTTTGTGTTCCTGCTAGTAAGACATTATTATGGTTCTTGGATCACAGTTGATTATCTAGATGACAATGTGTTTTGCTTCATGTCTCCTTCGTTTGATGAGTTGGCGAGGAGATTTATACATATTCAAGAATGCTCGCCAGCCCTCAAGATTTATGTGAAGCATGTGTAGTTTGTGTTTAGGGATCCCCATCTCCACATCAAGATAATTTCCTCATGTTCTGTGAGCCTGATCACCTCCTTTTATGTAAAAGAAAGTAAAAGAAAGAAGACTGAAAGTAAATTGTAAATCAAGGAATTATGGATGTTTTGTTCAAGAAATTTATAGGTAAAGGATTTTAAAGCCTTATGTCATCTTATTGTAAAAGTGGAATTTGTTATTAAATAATGACAAAGAAAAGTGTCAAGTTCAGAAAGAATTTACTAATCATCTATTTCAACCCCCTTATGTTATTGTATAAGTGAGAAAATCCAGTCTCAGAAAGCTTATGTAACTTGTTCAAGTTCCCATAGAAAGGGAGGCAAACTTGAGTAAGAAGACTTTTGATATATTCCTCAAACCATATCACATGGTCCCTGTTTTTTGCTTAGGAACAGATGTATTTATTATTTGGCCCTAGGGTGTGTATCCTTTTAATTATAGATGTATCTAATGATAGATGTAGATTATTTAAACCTTGTTCATGCTTTTGTCTTGTGTCTTGGAATGACAGTGAGTACAACTAATAATAATATTACTTAGGATCACAGAGAATATTTATTGAGCACTTATTATAAGCTAGGCACTATTACAAGTGCCTCATATCACCAAATTATTTGATCTTCAAAAGATCTTCATGAGATTGATAAAATTGGTAAATTTGTCAATCTTATTT
>VMDR010021056.1:0-17108 GCA_007922815.1 Macrotus californicus | reverse complement strand
TTTCTTGCCCTAGAACTATGAATATGCCAAATATGACCTATGATGTAACCTCTTCTGGAGAGATGATAAATAGGTTCTTTAACTTGATTGGTAAAGAATTTTAGTACTTTATCCCCAGCTTCATAAACCTTTCAGAAAATCCTATTGGAACTTTGAAATAATAGTATATCCTGACTCCAATAAATTCCGTCCTCAAAGGAAGAAGTATGATAAAACTCTAAAAAGAGATATTGACTTTTCTAGGCCCATTTGGCTTTTAGATCAAACATAAAACTCAAACAGACTTTTAGTGTAAAACCCTTTCCTTAAACCTCTCCACTAGTTTGATTTTAAAATACACTATCTGGTTTATAATAGAGTAACCCAAAACAGCATATAACCTTAATAAACTGGTGGTAATTAATAGAAGACATCTTAGTTTTCTAAATCATGTTGAGAAATATTGACTCAAATTTACATATAATTATGCAAACTGATATCTAATTCTGCAACAGGAAATCAGAACAATTTAGTTAAAATTTATGTTTTGCAATTTATTACCCATATGAGTTGTGGAAAATTTATATCCCTTCTGAGTATTAGTTTTATCATAAATATGCATAGTCTAAAACAGGAGTTTTCATCCTTGGAACCATTGGCACTTTAGGCCAGATAAATCTTAGTTGTGGGCAGCTGACTTGGGCATTATAGGATGGTTAACAACATCCCTGGCCTCTACCCACTGGAAGTCAATAGCACTTCCCATACTTATGGCAATGAAAAATGTCTCCAGACATTGCCAAATGTCTCCTGGTGGGCAAAATACCCCATGGCTGAGAACCATTGTCTAAGAGCTGTTATGAGAGCTTATTTAATGCATCTACTTACCAATGAGAGTCTACCGTGTGTTTGGCCCTGAGAAAGCCCAGGTTGAGAATACATAGATAAGACTTCTTGAACGGAATTTATAGTCCAGGAAATTAAAGTGATGATAAAATTATACATGTCCAAGACATACGAAAAGATGCTCAATGTCACTAATCATCAGAAAAATACAAATTAAAATCACAATAAGATGTCACCTCACATCTATCAGTATAACTATCATCAATAAATAAACAAACAACAAGCATTGGCGAGGATGAAGAGAAAAGGGAACCCTTGTGCATCGTTGGTGGGATTGAAAATTAATGCAGCCAATATGGAAAGTAGTATGAAGGTTCCTCCAAAATTTAAAAATAGAACTTCCTTATTACTCAACAATTCCACATCTGGGTAGATAGCCAAAGAAATCCCAAACCTGAATTTGAAAAGATATATCCAACCCTATGTTCACTGTAGCATTATTTACAACAGCCGAGATATGGAAGCAACACTTGTCCACCAATAGACAAGTGGATAAAGAAGATGTGGTACATACATGCAATGAATATTACTCAGCCATAAAAAAGTGGAAGTCTTACCATTTGCAACAACATGGATGGACCTAGAGGGCATTATGCTAAGTGAAGTAAGTCAGACAGAGATAGACAAATACCACATGATTTCACTTATATGTGGAATCTAAAAAGCAAAGTAAATGAACAAACAAAAGAGAAACAAATTCATAGACACAGAGAGCAAACTGAGGATTGTCAGATGGGGGGGTGTTTAAGGGCTGGGTGAAAAAGATTAAGGGATTAAAAAGTACAAATTGTTAGTTACAGAATAGTCATGGGATATAAAGCGCAGCATGGGGAATATAGTTACTAATATTGTAATAACTCCGTATGGTGCCTGGTGGGCACTAGAATTATTGAGGGGATCATGTTTTAAATTATATAATTGTCTAACTGCTATACTATACATCTGAAACTAATATAAAATACTATTTAATGCCAACTGTAATTGAAAAATAAAATTAAAACAACAACAAAAACTATACATGTCCAGCCCATACCTGGCATAGAGCACATACTCAGAAAGAATTTGCTAAAACTTCTATGTGTTCTCATAATAAAGAAGTACACCTAGAATTTTATAGTGTTAGTGATTTATTGGAAAGGAAAAGAATAAATTATATTTAACATGATATTTTGAAAACTAATATTCCATGAAGCTCATATTAAGTATTGAGAATGCACACAATAGATAAATAAAATACTTCATGAGTCTTCAAGTGTCATCTCCTAGGGCACTAGAGTAAGTACGCAGGTATTTACAATTCAAGGTCGAATATGTAAGTGCCACCTGAGATCTTCAAAGTGCCAAGAGAGTTCCAATGTGGAAAAACTGACATCCAGTTAGGGTGAAACAGGAAATGACCAGTACAATTTCAGAGAGCCTTGACAGAATTCTACTTCATTGAGTTGCAGAATGATCATGCTCCTTTTTCCTTGTTTGGTGTAAGGCTGTTCACATCACACAAATTGCAGAGAAAAGTGCCTTTAATCTGTTTTCATTTCTAATCTAAAATAATGAATTAAAACCTATTTCAAAACACAAAATATGCTAACTATAAATGGTTTGTGCAATCTAAATGTGTTCTGCCTTTCTGGCACTGGAGGACAATTTACAAAATGAAGTAGCTGTAGATAATATTTGCAGATGGTATCTATATCCATATGATAGATAGATATTTTATAGACAGAGATAACAGATATCTATCTATCTATCTATCTATCTATCTATCTATCTATCATCTATCTTGTCAACATAAGAAACGTCTAAACCTGTAAGAATTTTCGAGTTCATTTGAGTCAAACTGACTACAAATGTCGGGAAGCAAAACCTCAATGGATTGAGAAAATGCTCTGGCAAATGACAGTTTTACCACTTATTTTATATATCAGAATAAAAGGAGGAGACATAAAGGTAGTTATGTGAAATCCATTGGTGATAGATTAGGGAGGCAGGAGAAAGCAAAGGTGTTGGGAAGATATCTGAGTTTGGATAAAAAGTAAAACAAATAGACACACACTTCTTTTACATTGGTAGATATAGGAACCTTAACAGTTAACAGGTAACAGTTAACAGTAACGATAACAATGAGCGGTTCTGTGGTCTTGTGTTCTGGTGGGAGATTGTGCCTTTAGGGGTCTGGAAGAAAGGAATTACCTTGACATTCTGAAGGTATGTTATCTGTTATCATAGACGCAAAAAGACAACAGACAGTTTCAGTTAAGGTAAGAGTGACCATTGTGCCCTGTCTGGGGTGGCTCAGTTAGTTTGGAGCATCCTCTAGTACATAAAAAGGTTGCAGGTTCCATCCCTGGTCAAAGTATGTGTGGGAGGCAGCCAATTGATGTTTCTTTCTCTCTCTCTCTCTCTCTCTCTCTCTCTCTCTCTCTCTCTCTCTCTCTCTCTCTCTCTCTCTCTCTCTCTCTCTCTCTCTCTCTTTCTCTCTCCCTCCCTCTCTCTCACTCTCTCCCCCCTCCTTCCTCTCTCTCTAAAAGCAATGGAAAAAATGTCCTTGGGTGAGGATTAAAAAAAAAAATTGACCTTTGTCGGGAAAGATGTATGCCTAGGACATGACTACCTGCCATGACTCACTTTTAGAAAGTTTTAATTTTAGACCATCTTATGTGGTTACTTTTGGTCTCTGAGTTTGTAACCTTCCCTGAGCCTCTCAGGTTTAGTATGTGGCCCCTTTTTCATCCACACTATCTATCTAACTAGTATAGTTTTTTTCCCCTTTCACTGAGCATTCTTTTATGGAACCAGCTCTCTCCCATTCTCAACCCATGTGGTTTAGATGGAGCTGAATATACTCCTGGGTTGAAGGGTTAGATATGTAATCTATCAGACTATTCCACCCTCCAGAATTTTGTAGTAATCTTAAAAAATCATATACACCCCGAGAAAAGTCTGATTAGCGTTCATTACATGAGATTTATTAGAAGTTTGAGGGAACTTTGTTCTCTTTTTCCTGGAGTTGGAATATATGTCTAGAGAGCTCTCTTGGGAATAGAGCCAACAGAATGAAAGGTAGACCAAGGTGATACAGATCCTGGATATGACATTGCCTGAATGGGAGTTCTTTCTTGAACTGTCTAGTTATATTACTCAATAAATTCTCATTTTTATTTGTGTTGGGTTTTTGTATTTTATAATTAAAAGAGTTCCAATTAATAAATATCCTAAGTACACTAAACACTTAAGTGGGTCACTTTTCAATATAATGCAATGTCATATATTTTTATGAGACTCTAAATAAAAAATAATAACTTATGCACCCATATAACTTAGCAGCACAACTTACAGTAGCCAAGTGCTGGAAACAGCCTAAGTGCCCATCAGTAAAGGAATGGGTCAAAAAAACTGTGGTACATTTACACAGCAGAAAGAAAGAAGGAGCTCCTACCTTTTGCAACAGTATGGATGGAACTGGAGAATATTATGCTAGGTGAAATAAACCAGTCAGTGAAAAGCAAATACCATATGATCTCACTTATAAGAGGAATCTAATGAACAAATTAAACTTATGAGCAAAATAGAATCAGAGGCATGGAAACATGGGACAGACTGGCAACAGTCAGAGGGGAAAGCGGAAGGTAGATAATAGTGGAAAGAAGGGAAAGAGACTAGTCAAAGAACATGCATGAATGACCCATGGACATGGACAAATGTGTGGGAATAGACTGTGGAAGCAGAGGATGGGCTGGGTGGAGGAAGACAAAGGGGGAAAAATTGGGACAACTGTAATAGAATAAAAAAGAATAAAAATTTTTAAAAACATGACTAATATCTATGACACTCAGTAAATGTTTGTTGAATCAAAGAACAAATGCTAATTGCAGATTAAACGGTGAAAATTAAATAAATCAAGTAACAGACTTCTCAAGCATTGCAGATCACAAGTAACAGAAATACTTCAAACTACAACCTTCCAATACCACATAAACTAAATAAATTATGCATAGGGACATGTGTTCCCTCTGGCTTGCTCATTTTTATTGCACAGTTCAGTTAATAAATTTACATGATGTTTTCTATATTCTGCATGTTAATGACAATGACACTTGAACTAAAATGGCCACATTAGTTATTTCTCACTTTTTGTCATTTAAAATTCTTCACAGGAGAAATAATCCTAGGCCTTTTAAAACTGATTTATCATCCTTTCACACATGTCAATAGGTTATTCTTGCTGAAAGAGGTCTTCTGATTGTTCCTTGCATTTGAATCCAAATAAACTCAAATAGCTTCTCCTGGTGACAGGCTGCTTACAACCTTGCTACAAGTCTGCAAAACACAGATTATGGTATATATGTGGCATTTTAGAAACATCTCTTTCTACATGCTGGCATTACATGGTAAAAGTCCTAAAAATGACCAGAAAATTATGTCAAATTTCACCCTACCCCACATCAGTGGAATAGACTCCATTCTAATGACAACTAATCAATCATTTATTGAACTCTTACTGTTTTCCATGTTTCATGCTGGGGGATTTGACAAGATAAAAAGTTAATAAAAATTGCATAGCAAATTTCACCCATTTTCAAAGATGTTAAAAATTACTGAAAGAGCAGAATTTCAGAGATGATTTGCCATTAGAATTCCCTGGTTAACTGTAGTTTGTCAAGGCTTTGTCTCAAAGTTAGTAACTGGTGAGCGGATCAAACAAGAAAATCTACCTTTCTTAAGCCTTAGAAAGAAGGAAAATTTTCTGCAATTTTGGTACTTAAAACGTGGAAATATAGTCTGACAATTTGAAAAATATAGAACGGCACTTCTGTTTTAACTCCCTCTCTCTCCCTCCTTTTCTGACACCCACCCATTCATTTCTTCATGTACTCAATGCATGTATGAAACAATGAGTATTTGCAATGTGCCAGGGACTGTGGTAGGCTCTGGAGTTATGAGCAAGATTAAGCCAAAGAACTTGCATTCAAGGAAAAATAATTTGTTGTCTGATACAACTACCACAAAGACAACAAATTATACTGCAAAGTGTTAACAGGCTACCATAGAGAGGTACATGAAGTGTTATGTTAGCACAAAGGACGGAGTGACCAATTCGAGAGAAAATGGAAAGGTGGGACAAAAGAACAAGTGCTGAGAAAGGTTTTAGGCAAACATGTATATCTTAGGCCTTGAAGTCTTGAAAAATGTTCAAAATGAATCATAATTGAAGTTCAGAGAAAGGATAGGTTACAACCTGCCAGATGGATGAGATGGAATTTGAGCCAGACTTCAAAGGAGGAGTGGCATATAGGCTTGTAGAGATAGGATAAAGGGAATTCCAAGCAAGAAGTTCAAAAGAGAGTTGGGGAGACAGGACCTTTAGGGGGCACAGCAAAACCTCCCATTTGGCTAGGATGGGGAGTTTGAGAAGTGAAGTAGCAAAACTTGGGGGCAAAGGGTGCACTGGGGACAGTCTGGGGAAAATATTCAGTGTCTTTTAACAGAGTTCTCGAGGGCCATGGGGACTTACGGAAAGCTTTCAAGAAGGAGAGAGACATGCCCAGATCTGTGTTTTATATAGAAGGGCAACCTTCAGAAGGAGTGAAGAAAGAGAAGAAATTAGGAAGGAAAGACAAGCTTGCTGCATGCTCCAGGAAAAAGCTGATGGTGAGGCAGGTTAGTAAGAAGCTAGGAAAATTCCTTGGCAAGTGGAGAGGGGAAACTGAGACAGATAGCTAAACAAGCTAATAAAATAAACTAGCTAAGATCAGGTCTTATCTTCCCTAACCAAGGACACTTAGAAACAAACGTTTTACACATTCCAGACTCTGTCAGGGTGGACCCGCCTTAGTCCGCATCACTCGCTCTCCAGTGACATTCTTTGACGGTGAAATGAACAAGAGAATGACCCTAATCTCCTCATATACTCATTTTATACATCAGCCTGTAAAGGAAACACCTGGAAAGTTGATGAATATTCTATTGGAAGCCTCCCCTGACACCTCCCTTGAAATTCTTGCCTTTATAAAACATAAAAACTTCAAGGTAAAGGATGTCAGTCAGTGTGTGCTCTCCCTTGAGCACACACCCATAACTTTCCTCCCCTTCATTCCTCAGGCATGTATCTTCACTTTCCTTCTCCTAAGCTCTAAAGTTTTCCAGGAGACTTGCAACCCAGGAAGCCGTGGACAGCAGCAGCTTGTGGCAGGCTCACCCCCTGAACTTGTCTTCAAGGGCCCTTCTTTTGTCTCTGCAACTTGTATCCTGAGTCCACACAGCCCAGCTGGCTCACTCCTTCTGTCTCTGTGACTTTCTTTCTAAAGGGCCAAGGTATCCTTGCCTAGGCTCAACTTTTCCTCACATTTTCAGAGGGCCAAGGTAGTTCCACCTAGGCTCACTCCTGTTGCTATAATCTACCCTATAATCTTAAACCCTTCCTTTGTTTCTGTCCCCAGCTTTAATAAACTTACTCTCAAAATCACCTAGACTTGTATCATGAAATCTTTCCTGCATGAAGTCGAGAACCCACACATTCCAAACCGTGCTGGGGCAGACTTGCCTCGGTCCCAGTCCTTTTCTGGTAAAAATGGGAGCTAGGACTAAAGTGATGAAGATGAGAGGAGGGGACCCATTCAGGGAATGTGATGGTGGAAGGCTGGGGTAAGAGAATCAAATAAATCCAGCAGGGATGGAGAAAGGGCCAAGGTTTCTGGTGTTAGCGAGTATATGGATGATTTTGCCCTTCTGAAAGTTGGAACACCATGAGAAAAGCACCTTTGGAGTAGGAAGAGAGAAACAGTAGATTTCCAGCACTCTACTAACTTGATGAGCATAGAAGTTCTCCAGGTGCACATCCAGTTTCATTTGGCCTGAAAGTCCCAATGCTAATTTCCTTAGCCCCTTTATCTGTTCTGCAATAGCATCTGCACGTACCTCGTTAGTTCTTAGACTTTATTTCAGACTACACCCCTCACTCATCGCAAACTCGTAATCACTTCAGTTGCTTTAGGATGGAATTTAGAGTCCACCAACTGCCCCCAGTTTCTAGCCCCATCCCCTTTGCCCTGCCTTTCTTGCTCTTCCTCCATCCTGGAAGTGAAGCCAAGAACAGATCACTTTGTCTCATATAGGAAAGTTAGAACACCCTCTGGTTCCCTGACTCTCTCAGCTTCTCTCCCCCAGGAAGTTTTTAATAATTTCTTCTGCACAGAGTCAGTGCTCTCCCAGAAAACAGTCCTTGGTATATAAGTTCCTTTATTGGTAGCCCATGAGGATGATACATAAAGGAATGTCACCACTCAAAGTGATAATCCACAGACAGTTTCACCACTGAGAATTCTAAGCTCCATTTCTCAAAAAGCCTCCTAAAGCTTTATGAGGCATTAAGTAGACAGATAGGTCAGAAGCATAAGTCTAGTTTTAACCATTTCAGGCTATAGGTCAAAAGTGCAAATTTTTATATTTTCAAAGAGCACCATTTTAGCACCATTTTATTTTTTCCTTTTTTTTGTTCATATATTTTACCACACCTATGTGCCTGTTTATTATTGGGTGGGCATCCAGGGGCTTAAGGTTGGTGATTAGTACCCATAGAACACAATATGCACAAACATACTGTATGGCACATACACACACATGTGTATTTCCCTGAAACATCATGAGAGCTCAATAAATACCAGTGATGAAAGTCAGTGGTTCACAGGATCAGTTCTGATTTATAACGCAATGGGACGATACTAGTATTGAAAGTGATATGCTGCTAGGATTATCGTGCTGGACAGGATTTCCCTTTCTCACTGCACACGTTCATTGTTTCATTCAAGTGAGCATAAACACCAGAAACTAAGCATCCAAACTACATAATTTTGACAGTCCTTCAGTTCTTTATTGTGTATAGTGTGATACCTGTCTCCCAGTGGTTGAACTCCCAAAATTCAAGGCAGAGTTTCAGACTCCTGGAAGACTGGCTGGCTTGCAGTACATTACCAGTTATTTTGTAAAGTGAAAGTCTTTACATTTTAAACTTGAAAAAGTCATCATCAGGTAAAGAAAATTATCTTCCAAAAAATATTTTATAGCCTAAGGCCTACCTGAGTACATTTTTCATAACTCATGTAAAATTTGTACTTTTCCCTGCTCCCAACATCCTCAATGAGAATTTTTAAGATTATTTGATAACCAGCTAGTATATATAGCTGAAGGAGAATGTGGAATTCCCACTTGAAGTCAAGGTTGATTGTGATTAGATCAGAGAGATCATTAACCCATCCAGGATTTCAAATGGACAAGGATTATGCCCGGGGCCAAAACAACAACAACAACAAACCCAACCCTACCCTATTTTAGTCACTTAACCACAGAAGGGTTAGCACAGCAAGACAGTCATTTCAGAGTAGGAGTTTTCATTGCTACTCATCAAAGTGAGAAGCAATGTGTTGACATATTCATTATGAGATAGAGAAGCCAGGTTTTCATAAGCTGTACGCACTGTTGTACAACATACACCTTTGTAACATGTTTGTGCTTATATTTTAAACATCAAAATATCATTTAATTATCCTAGGTGATGAAATAGCCTTATATTTTATGCCTTTTTCAGATATATTTTTGACTGGTTTATAAGATATTTGATGTTGAGTCTTTGTTCAGAAACACAACTCCCAATGTTATTATTGTTTTTGGGGGGGCAATCAAAATATTTTACATTGTGTAGCCCAGGAATTAATTATATAAAAATAAGAGAATTTCCTCCCTGGAAAAAAATTAACTGTTTAAATAAACTTTACAATTATCCTTAGACAAATGTACACATATTTGATCACAGAAACACACTGAAAAATACAAAGAAAATCTGCGGAAGATGACAAATATATTCTATCCACCTAACTTTGTATTCAGTTGAATAAACACAGCCTACCAAGCCTATAAAATGTTCAAGGAGCAAAAGTGCCTACTTGAAATATATACAGAACATAAAATAAAAGGAAAAGAAATGCTTTTTTGAGATACGCACTTAGCTACAGGTGATAAACAAATTAACAGTACCTGTACAAAACAATGATGTATGTATATGCTAAGTGCATTGAGATGAGGCAGAAATGACTCTCAATGGCACTGTGCAGTCCATATGAAAGTACAACACTACAAAACATGTCAGACCTTTAATTGTGTTCATTGACACTGAAGATGCAATTTCTTGCTCTGCCTGCCATGGGAGACTGGAGGGAGAGGCAAATGAGCAGATGTACAGAATCTCCATTCTGTGCGCTACTGGCTGCTGTTCAGTGAACGATAGCACACTAATAAAGTGCTCAGCAGACTTCCGCCTCCATCTGCTCTTAATAAAAATAAATGAGGCTCTGAAGCAAGCACAAGCCTTTGGAGTTCTTCTGTGGAACCCTTCAATAGTGCAAGAGGTGGTGGATGCGTTAATCTAAGACGACTGTATGCAGGATATGACAGCCCCATGATTGTGGTGGCCCTTGTCTCCCATTCCCAGGTCCCTGAGCAGCACTCCCTTCTTTTCTGGGTATTTATCATGAGACATTATCATGCTTGGACAACCTTAATAGCCTCTTAGCCCCATTGTTCCATGGCAAGTAATGAAATTAGATTAGTGCTGTTCAGTTTAGTGAGCAGACACTTTATGATTCTCTTATGTTTGGAGAAATAAATGTTTATGAAGCTCCTCTTACAGTCCACGAGTGTGCAGCAAATGTCATTCATCATGTTTGCCTTGTGCCTCTGTTACAAGGTTTTGGTTGCAGCCTTCCTGGCAGAAGCCAGACACAGAGACAGAAACAACAATCTCCCTGTTACATCAGTCAGAAATTTGGGACACAGGTTACAGATTTTCTTCTTCTGAGGAAAGTCTGGAATTGCCATTATAAGCAGGCCACTGAGGTCTCATTAAATCTTACCCAGAAAGAAGAGGAATGAAAGTGGAGTAAAAAGTATTTCTTCAAAATAAAAGAACGGAAGTCCCTGTGGTAGAGCATTTTGGAAGAATTTTTGTCTTAGAATGTTTGTTTTTAAATGTCCTGTCCCCTGTCCTTGCAGGTTTATGAAATATTGCATAGATGCTTTAATGGGAATCCAAAGGTAGAAACTTCTGCTATACAGGGTGATAATAATCCTTCAATTAGCATTTATCTTTCTATTACAGAGAAGTACCAAATCAGTATAAAAGCAGTATAAATGGGTAGTTATAGCAAGATAGTTTTGCGCTCAATATCTAGAACTTTCCAATATTCAGATTTTCTCAAAGATACAGAAGCTGGTAAATTGTCTTTGTTACGGGTAATCTCATAGAGTCAATATTCACGTCTTAAAAAGTTGTAAAAGATCCATGTCTTTTATGGCCTTTCCAATAGAAGATTGTTTGAAGTCAATACTAAATAATATCCTCTCCCTTTGCCCCTAATACACACATACACACACAATGTAGTAGATTGATGAGCTCTTTAAAACTGGTATGTGGAAAGACAAAGTCTGAATCATCAGGGCCACGTATGTTTCACTAATCTGGAAAGGCACTAACACCCAATTTGGGCTTAAATTTCTTTAAGAGAGCAGGAAATGAAAAATAGTCCTGTATGATTAGAGTCTAATGTAGCCCTGTTTGTACGTACATGCAGTAAGAATGTATTGAGGCTCACTCTGTGTGATACCCTAGGGTAGATATTGGATATACAGATGTGACAACAACAGAACCCTATCATTAATCTATCTATCATCTATCTACCTATCATTTATCTATCATCTATGTACTTATGTCTCTATATATCCAGTTCTCTGTAATCTATGGTCTAATTATACCTATGTCCACAGTAGCTATTCATATACACATCTATGTACATCTAGCTAGAACTCTAGAATCAGAGGCGGGATGTACAAATACAGAAGGCTGCCTCAGCTGCTACTAGTAATCTTCTTGACACCTGAAAGAAGTTATGATAAAGGCAAAGCTAATTCATGAAAAAGAAAAGAACTGAGAAAAGCAAAGAAGAATGAAGCATGTTCCCTGATGGCCCTGCACATCCAGTTTGCTCTTGCTCTACACATGTCCTGTAGAACAGTGCATTGTATTAATGTTGAAACCATTGTAATGTTTTCAGTTATATATGACAGAATCCTGACAATTGATAAAGTACAAAGAAATTTTGGTGGCTGGCTTTCATCTGTTAGCATGAAGAGGAAAAGAAATAACTGAGGACTGAAAAGGAGCACTAAATAACATCCTCACATTTTGATATGTTTCAGGATGTCCTTCATTGTGGGCAGGAGGGAGGGAATTAAGAAAAAATTATAGGCAATGAAGCAGAAAATTGCAAAGAGTTTCAGTATAAAGTGATGACTGGAAAAAAATTTAGCAAGAGAATAAAAAAAGAGCAACATTTCCTCCAGTTCCTAAAAAAGGTGTGTTTTTTTTTCTTTACGCATTCTCTTTTTATGTTATTGTTGTCCTTTGCAGGGATGCACAAAGAGAGAATGTGAGATTTTAAAAAATGAGAAGAAGGAAGAATGATAGAGAGAACCAGTGACCATTTGGGGATGCAGACAGGGGCTCCCAAAGCCCCTGTCTTCTGGACTTTATACCCAGCCCACATGCCACTAGTCACCTGGCAGTTATGTATTCTTAATGCCCAAATGCCAGAAACTCCGCAACACCCTGGGGAGTGGTCAGTATTAGATGCTGAGGAAGGAGGTTTTTGTTGCACAGAGAACTGTGTTTGCACATCAACTTGACCCCACCAGGAACCCAGATCCGTAAGATCCATGTCTCCTTGTAGGGAAATAGGCAAACTCACTAAGCTTTCAAAATAAACCAATCATGCTACATTTACCCTGTATTTCTAACACAAAGAAAATAAAACTTGTTTAATTGTCAATGGCTTAAGGACTGCCTGTGCTACCGGATCACTCTATTGATATGTATGTGTGTTAGTTTCATAGACTGATATATATAAAAATTCAGGTATGTGTGTTGTACCTTATCTTTATGATGGTTCTCAAATACAGACTAATTTCTTCTGCAAGGAACATAATAAGCAACAAGCTACTATGTCATATGCAAGTATTTTAAAAGTAGAGACAGCTGGACTTTGTCCACAGTGGATTTCATAAAAAAAAAAAAAAAAAAAAAGTAGAAAATAATTGTTGCAACCCTCTCATGCCTCAGATACTTAATCTCGAGCAGGTCACATAATATTGCAAAATCTTGGACTCTCCATTCATGAACCAGAAGAAATACTAATTCTCTGCACAAATAAAAGAAGAAATGATAAACAAGAAGTCTGAAATTGTTTTGCACAAGCATACTCTAGTGCTTAAAAGCCTGATAAGTAGTCAAACCAAATCATAAAGTAGAATAACTAGTAATTTATGTTTAACAGCCCTAGGTCAGACTTTTCATCCCTAAAAGATGTCATTAGTACCTAAATTGTAGAATTATTGTAAGGATTTGTTGAAGTAAATATTAACCATGCACAGTATAATGCTAACTTATAATAAAAGCTTGATGAACGTCCACAGTCGCTGATGAAATTCTCCAAGTTAAGTGCTCTCATTGATTTCCGTTACCTGTTATGATGCCTAAACAAATGGTTGGAAACATTCAGAAAAATCAATTCCTGGAACATTTAGGGTAACACATTTCCTACAGCTTGGATATATGTAATTTAAAACAGCTGAGATAGGGAAGCACAGAAATTGAAAATAAATTCTTGGCAGGCTTGACGTTAGGACCTAATTATAAGTCCTCAATAGGGCACCACAGCCTCGAAGGGAGATGAAGAAAAGAAATCCTTGCATATTCCTGATAGCAGACTTCTATCCTGAAATCCCTCCACCATCTCAAAGCTGGTAATAATTGTAAATAGCTAACTAGTAGTTATAGGAAAAGTGTAAACTCTTATAAAGCTATATTTTAGAAATCATCCAGTCATGAAAAATGCCACGAAGGAAACATATCGATTATTTTTCAATTATGCTACTAAAAAAATAATGAAGCATGCTATTTAATGAATGTTTTTTGGATTGAATACAGATTTGTTCCAATTTTCTCTAATAGGATGATTTAATTGTACATTAAGATTTCTACCTTAAGTCCGCGGGAATGGTTTGAAACATTAGATCATTCTGATGAGACACATACAGAAACTCACCCTCACAATACTTCCTAAATGCAGACTTCTTCAGGAAATACCTGGTTGTAAATTCAGAACAAATTAGAGAATGTTCCATTTATGAACATGGCTAAGGAAATGCGTTTCTCATTTGACGTCTTTTGTAGATAGTATAGATTAATAGGCTTGCCCCAGGCTTGCCTTGTACTTAAGCTGAGTAAATCTAGGCAAGTTATTTAAGCTCTGAATCTCAGTGTTCTCATCTGTAAAATGAGAATAATAAAATCCACACAGGGCTATTGTGAATATCAAGTTTTACATATGAGCATCCTGCTCAGCACGAAAGTGGTATAGAGAATCCACTTAATAAATGATCATCATAATTCTTATTACTTCTTACCTAAGAAAATATTTTTCTTGGGCATGGCACTTTTTATAATTTGACATATATTAAAAAATCAGTACTGTAAGACTGCTTTTCTCCTTTACTGTTTCACAGCACATTATATACATTTCCACTCTGAAAGAATCGAAGGTGAATAACTACCTTTAGGTCAGTGTAAGACAAATGGACAAACAATAGAAATCAAGCACATCAGTGGATAGTAAGAGATCTGACAGACTGAATGTGGGAGAGGGGTGCAGATAGAAGGGATTGAGAAATCACATCTAGACTGCATATGGGCATGTGTACAGGAGAAAACTACTGATTATAGGGACCTATTCATGTGCAAGGTGACCTAGTGGCTCCGCTCTGGTTCTGAACGCACACCAGACACACGTGGCGTGCAGAGAACATCCGTGAATAGGTCTCCTGCAGGGATTCAGGCATGCACTGTTCCTAGGCCACTTTTAAACTTGCTCTTGCAAAAACTCCCTCCCAAGCATGAAGGTAAACAGCTCAGCCTTCTCCTCTTTACATTTGTAAATGATCTTTCTCTTTGAAGTAATTGGCAACATTCTTTCCTTTGTTATCTGTAAAAGGTATCCACCCAAAGCGAACCTGTGCATAGTTAATGAGAACCATCCTGGATGTAATATACCTTGAGTGTTAATAAAAGCCTGTCCAGGCGAGGGGTCTGGGCCCCTCTCTTTACCATTTAGAGATTGACCATGCATCCCTTTTTTCTCCACTGGATTTCTCTAGTCCGCGTGAATTTGTTCATCACTTGTCCGAGGATATAGGGCAAGCATTCCACAATGACATACAGTCCTGCCGGACGGGACCTCGACAACTAATGTGACTAAAAGCAATTTATTGTTTTTAATTCAGAACTACCTCCTAAGCACAGATGTCTAAGTCCACATGAGCATTTCCTCTTATTCAGCTGAAGAAGACCTTTTGTCTCTTAAAGAAATGGCCACCTGTCTACTGTGAGGGCTATGAAAGACACAAATATATTTATTTCTCAAGATCTTGCTTGGGGAAGACTCACTTAACAATGTTGTCTCTGGAAAAATTAATCCATGTAGAACAAAGGAAGTTGAATAAACAGCATTTATGAATCCAACTTCAATATACAGTAAAAAAAAATCCATAAGAATGAACATGCTGTTTTGAAAGAGATTGAGATCATGTAATTTATGTTGGATGTGGCTGAGAGATGGCTCATGGTGAAACTACCATGTACACGTGGAACTAACATGGACAAAATCACATCAGGAATTAAAAGGATGACAAATGTACTTAGGATATCAGATTCTAGACCATTATGACCTGCGGCTTGGAGAGGGCAATTTAACACCCACAGTGACACATTCTGTATGGGTTGTCTCTGAGAGGTCATGGACACTGAGAAGGAGCTCTGCAGTTAGAGACATCGCGAAGGATCTTTGCCTCAGGTTCAGGCTACTCCAAGTCATTCTTGATAATACATTGATGTTATTCTATAAATCAATGCTGCTTTCAGTACAAGACCACCAATCAGTTATTACTGGTCTTTGACAAGAAGCTCCAGTTGAGAAGAATAATCAACTACATCACTGCACTCCTTGCTTAGTTCATCTGGCATTTTCCCTGATGAAGGAAGAGGTGCACTAATGGTGGTGGACCCGTGACAGTTGGGGGACCAGCACCTTGAACAGCACAGCACTATTTAGGAAGTCAGGAAGAAAGTAAAATAGATTGAAGAAAAGTATTCTGCATTGTAATTAATGAAGAATTCAGGAATGGTGCAAACCAAACAGTATGGGATAAGACAAGTCTAACCATTGACTCTTTTTACTCTCAAGAAAGCAATTAAAGGTAAATCTGCCACTAGGAGCTCAAGCGTAGAAATTATATTCTGATCATTTACTACATGCCGGATACTATTCTAGGTAATATGCTTGCATCATTTGTTTTGGAAAAACACCTATTACCTCCAGCTTAATTAGCAAACCTGAAAATGCATGTTGGAAAACGATGGCTAACATGTTATGCTTTGGACACATCCCGATTTTTTTCAAATTAAATGACTTTCACCACCTCATACCCTCGTCATTGCTCTAACTTTTTCCTATTCAAACATTCAGACCCATGCTATTACTTTGTTCAACAAAATTTTATGTAATAATGACTGTATGCTGAGCAGTGCATATAAAAACAAATGGATAACTAATCATCACTACTCTTACTAAACGCAAAATTTAATAGACAATATCCCTGTATAAAAGCCAAGTTAGTTTGAAAACCAATCCTTTTGAAAGTGTGACCGACCTTCACCATGCAGAGCTTGCTGAATGTACTTTAATGTAAACAAAAGATACAAAGTCAAACATGTTTATACACAAAGGAAATGTGTATAAATGCATTTCATTGTTTGGTTCATACAATTCATTGGCCAGTGCTGGTTAAGCCTTAGTTAAAGCGGGATTCAAACAATGTATTTAAAGTAATTGCTTCCTCTTTACACCTTATTCCAAACTGGCTTCCTTTCCCCTCTGGCTTTTTCCAATTGCTATGTAAAATAGCTGTTACTACTCCCAGTTGAGAAATCTAATCAGCAAGTGGCTTTCTCTCTCTTGGAATCCATATGCAACCTCAAGGAAGGACCTATGAGACTTCCTCAGTTTATCAGCTTGCCTCCGGATCATCACTGTGAACAAGGATGGGGGACTTTGATGGCTTGCGTT
>VMDR010021055.1:0-17104 GCA_007922815.1 Macrotus californicus | reverse complement strand
ACTAGTACCGAACTATGGAGTGCTCCTGAAGAACAGAGAGGTTAAGTTCCATGTTAGGTTTTTATTTCCAGTCTATGCAATACATATTATAACAAATGAGTAGCTTATATAAAAACCAAATACTTACCTGATGTCCTATTCTCTTCTGACTGTTTCAAACTGAGCTGCTTCTCTCTACTGCTGGTTAAATACTTTCTGGAGGGATCTGTCATAGCCTTGTTGTTCCTAAAGTTAATAATTTAATTCACTATAGATGTGTAAAGATACAGTACTTACATTTTATTTATTTTTAATTTAATCTTTATTATATTTTTTCCCATTACCATTTAGTCCCCATATACTCTCCTCCCCTTTGCAATAACCACACTATTGTCCATGTCCACGAGTCCTTTTTCTTTTTCGCTCAATCCCTCCAACCTTTAACCTCCCCTACACCCTACCTGTCATTGTCATCCTGCTCTCCATCTATAAGTCTGTCCCCATTTTCCTTGTTAGTTCAGTTTGTTCATTAGATTCCACATATGAATGAAATCATATGGTATTTGTCTTTCTTTGTCTGGCTTATTTCACTTAGCATAATGTTCTCTGCAGTTCTTAATTTTAAATAGTTGTCATTAGAAATTTTACATTTCAAATGCTGAATTCATGGGTGTTTGGAAGTTAGACTACAAAGTATTAAAAGCCTCAAGAGGTCACACACTTAAGCAAATGAAAATCATGAGAATAAGCTTTCATTACCAAGTCAAAAGCCAATCCAATCCATAACCCTAGTAATTAAGCAAAAATGAAGGAGTATTTTATTTTTATAAACGTCAAACCAGAGAGATCAAGATTACACAGATTTTCCTCATTAAAAGAGAGAGTAGATGAAATGATTTAGCTACTTAAAGACCAAAATAATCAATTAAAAAGTAAACTATTCAAGCTTGATACTAAGTATGTTTAAAAAGTGAAACAAAACCAAAATGTTCTTATGAAATACTATTTACTAAATGTCAACATCACTGAAATTCTAGTGATTAAACTATTTCAAATTCACCCTGACTGGTGTGGCTCAGTGGATTGAGTATTGGCCTGTGAACCAAAAGGTCATTGGTTCAATTCCCAGTCAGGGCACATGCCTGGGCTGCAGGCTAGGGGTGTGCAAGAGGCAACGAACTGATGTTTCTCTCCCTCCCTTCCCTTCTCTCTGAAAATAAATAAGTAAAAATCTTTAAAAAACAAACTATTTGAAGTCCATGAACATAAAATTTAAGTCCCATTTCCCACATTAGTATTCCTAAATATCTCAATCTGCATAAATAGAGCAGGTCCATTCAGATATATGCTCTCATTTTGAGTAAAACTGCTTATTTTAGAAGAACCATCATGAATAAAGCCTGTAGCAGACAGATTATATCCTCAATCCTAATTCCCTGTGATCTAATTTTTACATCCCCTCTTTCACACCAATTTAGGTATGTTTTTGACATCAGTACCCAGGGCTATTCCTATTAATATTCTTTTATTTTGATTTCCTTAAGGCAGCAGTCCCCAACCTTTTTGGCACAAGGGACCAATTTTATGGAATACAATTTTTCCACGGACATGAGAGGTAGGGAAAGGTGGGGGAGCTCAGGTGGTCACCTTCTGTTGTGTGGCCTAGTTCCTAACAGGCCACAGACTGGTACTGGTCTGTGGCCCAGGGAGGTTAGGGACCCCTGCCTTAAGGGACAGTCTGAGATCACAATAATGCTTCATTTCTTGTATTTCACTGTCTTGCTCACCCCATTCCCTTCCTGATATCCCCTGGAGTACGTCCTTAATAAATCACTTGTACACTAATCTCCATTTCAGGGTCTGCTTTCTGGAGAACTTGAGTTACAATAGCTGTAACTAGGAAGTACGCCCTAAGGACAGGATTCTAGAGTTGGATCACTTGTCAATGACAACAGAAATCCATTACTGTTGATAATACCTCTGTTATCCACAGTGTATCTTTAATGAATTGGGATGGGACAGAGTAGAAGAGAATATGGTTTATGCATATCTCTAGCATTGAAGAAATGTGGTAGACTGCACGATGAATCTTTCTGGAGTTATAGGAATGTTCTAAAACTGGATTACGGTGATGATTGTACAACTCCATAAATTTACCAAAAATCACTGAATTGTACATTTAAAACAAGTGAATTTTTATGGTCTATATAAAATACAACTTGATAAAACTGTTTAAAAAATGCCCCAAACTATTTCACTTCTTACATCAAAGTTTTCCCGCACCCCATCAAGAAATGCAGTCTCTTTCCCAAAGGAGTTGGTCTTGCGATTTCCTTTTCCCAAAAGAATGTTATAGACGTAACAGTGTAAGTCCTGATCCTTCGGCTAAACGCACCTTGCAAATTTCCACTCACTCTCTTGGAACCCTGCCACTGCTATGTAAATCATTCCAACTTAACCTGCTAGATGATGAGAGACCCATGGCCAATCACCCTCACCACTCCCAACCACTAGCCAGCCAATGGCCAGTCATACAAGGCCATTCTAGATCAGCCAACCCCTAGCACAACTCACCAAATGACCATAAATGCATGAGAAAATGAGAGAACCCAGTCACACTCAGCCGAGCCTGGCCAAATAACCAGAACCAATGAGGTGACTATCAACTCGTAAACAATAAATGGTTACTATTAAGCCACTAAGTTTTGGAGTGGTTTGTCATATAGCAATACATAACTGATACAAGTAATGTTAGGTAAATACTAATCACAAAGAATATGGAATTGACTGGTTGTTGCTATGAGTGTGGCTCTACTTGAGTGAAAATGATAGGCTCAGTTGAGCCAATTGCCAACTTAAGGACAAAGACATCATGTGGAATTGCTCTCCCAAGGAGAGTTGCAGTCCAGATGCTTATGATTTGAGAGCAACACTGTACAGCAGAAAATTATATATCATTTGTAAAGTATACATACTACTCCTGGGATATTACTAGGCCCTGGAAGACACTGAGCATCTGACTGAGTTATCAAAGGACTCTGCAACCAGAGCTAGCCATCACAAATTGGATGCTACCATATCAATGAAGTTGTAAAATCAGGTAGTAACAGCAGTAAATCCATCACAAAATGTGAGTGGTACATCTGGGATTAGTTCTAAGTAAGTAGGAATAGATAACATGAACAGATCTTATGACCAATCGAAAGAGCCTGATTCACAGATGAATCATCTTGGAATAAAGGAGATTCACAAAGGAAACTCTTAATACTCTCATGTTCAGTTTTACTATGATTGGGCAATTACAGCAACCACAGCCTGACAAGTACATGGTAATCAACCCAGACACCTGAAAAATGAAGATCTCAATCATACAAGCAGACAAATCACCAAGAACAACAAATCTAGAATGGATGGTAGAACAGGGAGATGATAATATCAGTTACAGCTTCAAGGCTATTTGTAGCAATAAGGACTGTAGTCCACCCCACTGACCCTCCATTTGTAAGAGTCTCGCCCAGAAACTGGAAAGTATCTGTGAAGAATGTGTGGTAAGATGGAATGAAATTAATAGTGATGCTCCATCAGAGCCCCTCACATCCCTTTTAATACTTTTCATACCTCCAGAATATGTGTTTTCAATAGGCAGCAGTGGCAGTTCTTCTACAGAGGACTGCTTTGGGATACTTCAAATATTTTGCCCAAAATATCTGGGCAAAGCCAAAGCCCCAGGCAGCTGTTAACCAAAGGCTGCAGTGTGGGAACATGAAAGCCCATGTTCCTTACCTCAGGCTGGGACAAGCCCACGGTTCCATTGCTGGATCAAGATGAAGCCTGCTCTCTGCAGGACCTTTTCTTAAGATCACATCCTTGCTTGGCTTCCTCCCATTCCCTCTCCTGCTTTCCCCACTTTGTCACTGGTCTCCTCTATGAGCACTTCTTTAGTAAGTCACTTGCACAAGTACATTCATCCAAAGTCTGCTTCTAGGAAGCCCAAATTTAAAAAAATCTAACTATGCTGGTGTAAAAAGTATTAGTTCAAAACAATGATAAAAAAGGTAGGGCTCATCAGACAGAATTCTAAGTGGAACAACTAAGTGTGGTGAATATGGTTATCCAGCATGCAGCAGTCCACTGTTACGACCTTTTGTGCAACTCCCTGTCCTACACCAGCCAGAAAGCTAAAAAACCTGCATTTCCAAGTTAGTGTTTAGGATGCGATTTAACATAAGGCAATTACATGTACTCGTACAATATCTAGAAAGTGGAAGTCAGCCAGAGGTCATGCATTCTTCTATTTATGATGACAAACACCATCTTGGAAGTGTCTGTTTTTCTGTAGAGGATTTCCAAACTTGGCAGTGGCAGTATAGTTCTATAGATGACAGCTTCCCTAACAGCTTCCAATTCAGCTGTTAACTTCATGATAGCCAGAGCATCTCTGATAACCTAATCTGGGGCATGGCTCTCAAAAACCATCCCTAAAGCTTAATCTAGCAGGGGTGTCCAACCTTTCGGTGTGTCTGAGCCACACTGGACGAAGAGTTGTCTTGGGCTACACATTAAATACACTGTGACACCTAATCACAAAAAAAATCTCATGTTTTAAGTAAATCTATGATTTTGTGTTGGGCCGCATTCACGGCCATTGGGAGCTGCATGCAGCCCATGAGCTGCAGGTTGGACACCCCTGATGTAGAGCCTATCTTTTTGGCTTTCCTAATGATTCTGTAAGCCATTTAATACTCTCTATATGCAAATACCTTTGTGTGTGAACAAGCTAGAATAACTTTTGCTCCCTACAACTGGACCCAGAAAACACAATTTTTTTTTTTTGCTAGAAGTGAGATGCTACCATTAACAAACCTCAAATGTGTAGTACTAGCTCAGCAGAAAGGTAGACGGAAAGGACACAAATATTACAAACTGGGAAACTGGTGACTGTTGTTATATCTCAGCAAAATATTTATTTTTTATACTTAATTTATTTATTCCTATAAACTTTATTTTATTTTTTCCATTACCATTTAGTCCCCTTATACCCTCCTGCCCCCTAGCAAACACCTCACTGTTGTCCATATCTAGGAGTCCTTTTTCTTTTCAGCAAAGTATTTATAAAACTGGTAACTGTAATGTCTTGGGAGGCAGACCTCATACTTCCCAAACCTACAGCTCTAGAGATGATTGAGACAATAAGAACACTGGTCTGTGTTCATGCCTATTGCCTTCAGCAAGATCCTACCTGAGACAGACAAATTTGGGGAAAAACTAGCCAGCTTGCAAGCATTTTGCTGATGACCTAGAATTGAAACTGTCTGGTAACTTGAGACCATACGGGACCAAAGAAAATCCAATTGCTTCTGATTCTCCAACTGGGGCAATAAGAGACAAATGGAAAAGCAATTTTATGGAAAAACTCTGATGTTAATATTAGGGGAAACTGGGTGAGGGGTACATGAGAACATTCCATTTCATCTCTGTAACTTTTCTGTAAATCTAAAATTATTCCAAAATTTAAAGGTTTTATTAAAACACACAAGCAAGCAAGCAAAAAAACTCCAAAATACTGGTCCAAATTCTTTCTAGAATCTATAAAAGCCTGCTTGTTCTACCTTTAAGAAACTTCTAGCCCTGGCTAGTGTGGCTCAGTGGATTGAGTGCAGGCCTCCAAACCAAAGGGTCACCAATTCAATTTCCAATTAGGGCACATGCCTGGGTTGCAGGCCAGTTCCCTAGTTGGGGGCGAACAAGAGGCAACCACGCACAGATGTTTCTCTCCCTCTCTTTCCCTCTCTCTAAAAATGAATAAATAAAATCTTAAAAGAAAAAAGAAACTTCTACATTTCCATACACTTACTGTAGAACAGCACAAGCATGAAGCAGACTACAAAAGCTGCATGGCCCCAAAGAACAGTTTCCAAGACCTTCAGCTATGGCCTTGAAAGGTAACAAAGGAAGCCTACCAGAGGACAAAGCCAGGAGTCATATGGAATACAATGAACAAGGGTTTCTCCCAGAGGAGAAAACAGAGACTGCAACATGTGCTAATCAAGAATTTACTCCCCTGCCTTCACAATTTCTACCTAGTAAGATTTTACTGTTGTTATAGATCAGTGACTCCTCCAGTTTCTTATTCTCGTCTTTTCTAATGTAAATTTTTGTTGTAGATATCCTGTGTCTACTCCAGCAATGCACAGGCATACCTCATTTTATTATGCTTCACAGACACTGCATTTTTTAAAAACAAACTGAAGGCAAGATCCTCTGCCAACAAAAAGATTAAGAGCCAATAAAAGCTCAGATAATGGTTAGCACTTATTAGCAATAAGATATTTTAAATTAGGGTGTATATATACATTTGTGTGTATATATATGTTATATATATGTGTATATATATTTTTAGACATAATGCTATTACACACTCACTATTGTATAAACATATAAACTAAGAAACAAAAAAAAATCATGTAATTTTATTGCAATATTTCCCTTACTGCAGATACATCTGTATAATGTGTATATGAAGATGAGAGTAGGGAATGCAGATTAACTTGCCCTTTTGTTTTTAGGTATCAGACCATAACGCTCATGGTCCAAAAAAAGCACACCTGGACCTTATGCAGAGGATTGCACATCACCTAGAGATCCTGGACTTGGAGCTGGATACAAGAACTAAATGAGACTTGAAGGCTGTCTCCATTAGGGTGAGGGTAAAAGTGCTCTCTATATATGAGAAAGTAATGAACAGGGGTATTTCTGTGGCTAGAGGGTTAAACTACAGCAGCCTGTTGTCTCCAAAAAACTATGGTACCCTTCAGCTATTATAAAATTTGGGCTAGGAATATTTACCAGACTTTCTTATAACTTAATGTAACCATATGACTAAGTTCTGGTCAATGTGATATACATAAAAGTGGCGTGGCCCTGGCTGGTAGCTCAGTTGGTTAGAATGTTGTCCCAATACCCCAAGGTTGCAGGTTCAATCCCTGATCAGGGCACATATAGGAAGCAACCAATGAATACATAGGCAAGTGGAACAACAAATAGATGTTTCTCTCCCCTCCTCTCTCTCATATCAATAAATAAAAATTTTTTTAAAAAAGCTGTGTGTACAACTGTACAATTTTCAGCCTAAAAGAAAGCAGTATACCTTCCTTTTGCTCCTTCCTTCCCAGTAGGAATGCAGACATGAGGGTGAAGGCTGAAGCAGCTGCCTTGGTTCACAAAATGGAACCTACTTATTAAGGAGGGTGGATCAACAAGATAAAGGGAATCTGAGTCCATGGTGATTGTAGTTTCAGATACCACACCAGTCCCATTACCTACCCAGAGTTTTATATCTATTACAGCAGCAAAACCAAGACCCCAATTGGTATACAAAGTTTCTTCAGCTTTTCCCCAATTCCTTTATGGTGACCTTTTTGACCTTGAACACCAATTAACTGACTATCAACTCATTTTTGTTAAGGTGTTAATTGAGGTATTAACTGATAACTGAGTAGTAAGTTTTCTCCCCCTAGGGAAGGAGGGAAGGAAGGAAAGGAAGGAAAGGAAGAGAGAAAGAAAAGAAAGAAAGGCCCTTCTACATGGAAGAAGAACATGTGAGCCGGTGACTGTCCTGTTGCAGGTGTATACCTTTTTGTTCAACCCAGAAAATAGCTCTGAAGGACTGATGCTCCATGCCTAGAATCTATGTAGGGTTTACATCCTTCTACCTCTAAGCTAACTTTTCACATGAATGAGGTAAAGACATTTTTATAGGTAAAAGGAAGAGAATAAGAAGGGGTTCACTAAAAGAATGGACAGCAAGAAACACTTAGAGTTTTTCAGCTCTATTCTTCCTCTAAGTGCTGCAGATTTTTTAAAAAGCTACAATGGGAAAAGTGCAATGAAATGATCAAAGTAATAGCACTGGCGAAATCCTCTACTGAGTCTACAATCTACTATCACCAAAATGCTTTTCATTCTGCTCTTCTATCTTTGGAATTCCCATAAATTGAATAATCTTCCCTAGTGGTTGTAATTACCAATGTAAGAAACACTTATCAAGGGCCTTAAAGGTTCTTAAAGCAACTTACGATGATGAATCATTTTCCTTAGGATAATCTTCATTCAACTCTGAGCCAGATAGCACTCTTTTCCTCTTTTCAGTTCTATAGAGATCAGAAAAAAAAAAGAGTTAAAAAGCTGTAATTCATACCATTAAAAAGTATAAACCAACACTCTCAAGGACAGGAACAGTGACTACTGCTATCTAATTCTCTACACCATAGTTACATTAATATACTGTGTATCTGCATGTTCAATACATGTCACTGACATAAACCACATGAGACATATTAATTATCTACTAAAAATGCACTCTGTATTTTCTTCTTCTAACACACTTTACTCACTGGACAACCTCCTTCTTTTTCTCAAATTATTGGTCTTTCCAAAAGGCCTAAAAGACATTTACAAACAGGTATAGCTAATGACTAAGAAAGAAAAAACCACCTTTCATACCTATTTTCTAATAACCCTGATCTAAGAGGTGTTGATGTAGATGTCAAAGAGGGAATCGTCCGGGGGACAGTTATTCCACTTCCTGCTGCAGTCTTAATCGATCCTCTACCTGGATTACCAAGAACTTTTCGAAATGGAGTATCATCTTTAGTTTCCAAACTTCCTCTTTTTGAAGAGGCCTGTAAGAAAGTTTGAGATAGCAAATCGTTAAATTAACTGGCATACTTTTAGACCAGTGATTCTCAAGGAGGACACAAAAAAATACTGACAACTAGAGACCCATCTGCAGAGATTCTAACCTAATTGATATGGGATGAAGTCCACTCTTCATCATTTTTTTTAAAGCAAATTAGACGATTCTAAATTATGGTCAGTGTCATAAATTGAGCAACACTTTTTTCCCTGTAGTATTTTTGTAACTTAAATATTCCACAGCATACCTAAAAGCAGAAGGAAATTTGCTGTGAATTATTGATTAAAAAAAAAAAAAGATTCACATGCACAAGACATGGTTCTAGTGAGCAGGATGAAAATACATCTTTAGAGAAAAAATCCAACTATAATTATGATAAATTAAAGTGATGTGTGTGTTATGTGTCACTGAGTAGTCTCCAACTCCTGGTGACCCTATGAATAAGTGATATCCACAATGTCCTATCCTCAGCTGCTCTGCTCAGCTTCTGTAGGTAGACATATGCTTATGACTACTTTTATGGTATCAATCTGTCTATCTTCCTCTTTTCCTGCTGCCTTCTATTTTTCCCAGTATTACTGTCTTTTTTTTTTTTTTAAGATTTTATTTATTTATGGTTAGAGAGAAGGGAAGGAGAAAGAGAGAGAGAGAGAAACATCAATGTGTGTTGCCTCTTGCGTGCCCCTCACTGGGAACTTGGCCTGCAAACCAGGCATGTGCCCTGACTAGGAATCGAACTGGCGACCCTTTGGTTCACAGGCCCGTGCTCAATCCACTGAGCCACTCCAGCCAGGGCCAGTATTACTGTCTTAAAATGACACAGATGTGACAAAAAGGAGCAACAATGACATTTGGTCATTGACAACTTAAAATGCCTAGTCACGTATCTCATATGACATTGAAGGGGTTCCAGTTTGTAAGAATGAAACAAATATATTAATGATAAGGGAAAGGAGAGTGAGATAGAGATCACTGGCAGAAGCTGAATCAAAAAGTCTACTATCCTTAAGACACAGCAAGAACATTTAGAGAGAAAACAGCAATTAGAAAATATAGGTTGGGGCAAAGGTAGGTTTATAGTTATCTGTATGGAAAATAATACAATAATAACAAGAATACACAAGAATTATACTTATTAATGTAATTAATAAACAGTAACACAAGAGTACGTATTTCACATACTCACAACTGTAAATCTCCTTTTACCACACTATGTATTAGCTGGGAAATAATGCTTTCTATCAGCATTCTGCCAGAAAAGTTTCATAACTTATTATGAAGAGCTCTGAAAGGTATTCCCAATAACTTTCTACAAAATTGCAATCTTGGGAAAGAAAAAATCTGAGGTCATCTTAATGAACAATTTTAAAAAGTAATATTTATTTTCAAATAGGTGATACATTTTCAAGATTCAAAAATCAAAGCACTATTATTAAAACCATATACTGAGAAGTCTCACTATCACCTCAATGCCATCCACCCCAGTTCTTCCACTTCCCATTCTCCTACCACTTATAAACCAATACTTACCCTTACCATGTACAATACCTTCTGTTCTTTTCTCTTCTTTTTTTATTGAATGCTAGTTAAAACCCACAAAATTCACCTTCTAATCCCAGTATTGGGAATCATTATTTATAAAGTTATACTGGGTTGGCCAAAAAGTCCATTTAGTTTTTTTCATAAAATAAAAGACATATTTTTCATTTTCACTAATAACTTTACTGATCTGGATATTCTGAGTATGCTGGCTATCTCCCATGTGGTATAATGTTGACTGTTCTTGATTAATGTCTCAATTCAATCACTATCAACTTCAGCTGGTCTACCTGACTTTGGAGCATCGTCCAGTGAGAAATCGCCAGCACAAAACTTTGCCAACTACTTTTGATATGTTCAGTCAGTCACAGCACCTTTTCCATACACTGCACAAATCTTTTTTTGCCTTTAAGTTGCATTTTTACCTTTCTTAAAATAATAAAGCATAATATACAAAAAATGATGTGTATTTTCTTCCATATGCAATAATAAAATAGCTACACAAAATTCACCAATTTTGATAAGTTGTTTTTCAAATGCACACTGACATGACAGCTGTCACAATACAATCTAACAAAATTGTTCTGAATAAAGTTAAAGACAACTAAGTGCTACTAGAGCCATTTTATGGAAAAAAACCCAAACAAACTTTTTGGCCAACCCAATACTTAACACACTTAAATATTCCAACAATTTAAATTTCTACCTATAAATGGATAAATCTCAAAGTAATTATGCTTAGTGAAAAAGCCAGACAAAAAACATTACACACTGATCCCGTTTATATAAACTCTAGAATATGCAAATTAATCAACAGTGACATAAAATAAATCAGCTTGGCTTAGGGATAGGAGCCAGAGAGGGAGAGAAGAACTACAATTTACTGAATGTTAATTATACTTCAACTAAAATGTTAAAAAAAAAACCCATCCTATAAAAAAGAAATTAACAAAAATGAAATCTTATTCATTGCTTATCCCAGTAAATGGACTAAGTAATCATCTCTCTGCACAGCAGAATAGATTCATCAGTTTTAAAGTTTCTCTTTATCCCTGGTTTCCCTTTGTAAAACAAATTAGAAGAGACATAGGACAGCTCAATTGCAATAGTGCACAGCAAGTCTCATGACTGGTTGAAATACTTATGAAAGAAAAACTACTTAAAAAGCAAACAGAAAACTTCAACAAGAGTCTGGTATCGTACAGTGTAGGGTAAAGCTCGCAATGTAGAACAGACACAAAAGGCATCACAAAAGTAGTAGCAGCAAACACTGACCAGGTAGTTGGTAGTGGTACTATGGACTAAGAACTTTACATGCATTATCTCACAGCAACCCTTAAAACATTATTGCTGTCTCAATTTTAAAGATGGGTATTAAGACTCAGGATACTTCAGGAACTTCTCCAGTGACCCACAGCCAGTAAGTGTCAGCACCAGGTCTCAAACCCACATTTAACTCCAAAGCTATGCTTTTAAACACTATACTGCAGCTCATAATGATGGCCATGAGACATCGAGCAAAGGTTAAATTGTGTTCAGTAGAACTGTAAGAAGTAAAGAATGAAACAAATTTTAGAAAGACTTCCATAAAAATAGTTGAATAGATTGATATAACTAAAACGGTAAATTTCCGGTTTGTGGAAAATACCCTTGTGACAATGCCAGATTAGGCATTACAGTCTAAATCCTACTTCTTGCAATTACCTCATAAAATGTCTGGTTATCATTTTTTTTTTAAAAGCTAAAAAGATTCAAATGAACATACCTGACTGTCTGAGTAAGAAAGTTGCCTGTTGGCTTCCTTCTGTGACGTCCTGCTGCCCAGAATAGCTCCAAAACTACCAGACCCCTGAGAAGGTTTCATGGCTGGTGCAAACACAAACAAACAGTAAACCCCAAACCACTTATTTTAATAGAGAATTGTCAATATTATGATATAATATTGCAGAAATAAATCAAGCACTTATTAGCCAATTATTTCTGAATAGAAAAGTCCATCTGATATAAACAGTAATTAAAATTTAGAACTAGTCTCAAGGAAAAAATTAAATAACGTGCAAAAAACTGGGAACATGTAATAGAAGAATAAAATTTTAAATGCAAAATAAAAATGCTAGAAATTCTCTTATATCAATACCTGCTAATTAACACTACAGAAAAGTTAGTCAATGTACCTATGGCATAAACACTGACATTGGATGCCAAGAAAACAAGGCAGAATCAGCGACAAACACGTTTCCAACAATGTATGCTCTAAAACATTCTCTGTAAGTTCAGCATGCGGAATACATGGTCCTATTCCAAAGAAATCAATGCTAGTTTAACGAATATGCAAGATACTGTATAAATATGAATTTGTAAAACGCTTATTTATAATTTAGTCAATTCCCACTAATGATCATTTGGAATGTTTTAATTTTTAAAAACTGCTGAACATCCTTTCACATCTCTCGCACTAATGGTACAATTTCAATAGAATAAATTCCTTAGACTAAGAACTGCTGTGTTAAAGGATACTCTGGCTAGGATTGCCAATACTATGCTGAATGGAAGTGGTAAAAAAGGGTATCCTTGCCTTGTTCCTGACTCTGGAAGAAAATCTTTTAGTTTTTCACCATTGTGATGTGAGTTGGAGGCGTTCATATATAGCATTTATAATGTTGAGGTAGTTTCCTTTTATTCCTAGTTCATGGGAATATTTTATCCTGAAAGGGTGTTGAATTTTATCAAATGCTTTTTCTTCACCAAGATGATCATGTGGTTTCTGTACTTCATATTCTTAGTTTGCTGTATTACACTGATTGATTTTTTTCTTATCTTAAACCATCCTTGCATTACAGAAATAAGTTCTACTTGGTCTTGATGCGTAATCCTTTTAATATGCTGTTGAATTTGGTCTGCTAGTATTTTGATGAGGATTTCTGCATAAATATTCACCAAGGACACCGGTCTGGAGTCTAGTAATATTCTTTTATAACTGCTAATGTCAGACCTTGGGAGAATTAGCGCTCACCTGCATTAAGCCTGTTTTGATGCACTGCATCTAGAAACAACCTCATTTCCTCTGCATCCTTACTTGGTACTTTGTCAATAGACAAGAAGCTGTTATCTTGTAGCGTTAACATTAAGCGGCTTTGTTTTGCTCCACTGGGTCGAAGTACCACGTTTTTAATGTTATGACTTAGCTGACCAACACAAAAGAAAAAAGATTTTATCATTAAAAACATGATTATAAAGTATATAATAAGTTATTAATGAATACCAAACTTTATACTTTGTAAGTTACATTTCTTACTCTTAACCACATTGAGTTTTTTCCCCCAACCAAAAAGAGTTCCCATTTCTTGACACATGTAAATGGAAGATCTCACTTTTAGGAATGGCAAACACATAGTATTAACATTTATTGCACATTATAATCCTAGCAGTCTTGTTTTTATGGTAGCAAATTGTATATTTTCAGGTATAGTTATAAAGTTTTAGAAACCAGTGAGTTAATTTTCAGAGTCTGGATGGCTATACCATCACCAGTTTAGAAAGCCATAGTGGATTAGAGGCTCTTTTTCTTTTAAACAAAAGTCTGTAAAATATCTGGGAAATGGTTTAAGTAGCTTCAATGTAAACAGTTCGTATTAATTCAAACCATATTCCTCAAAAGAATTTCACCACTCAAACACAAAATGAAATAAAACTTTATCAGTATTCAAACATGTTTTTCTTTTTTAACTAAGCACAATCATTTAACTTTTATTCAATCACAAAGAACAGAAGCACCCTAAAACTATCTAAGCTTACTTTTCCCACTCCCCAGAACTGGTTCAAAACTCGTCTTATACTTCTCCAGATTCTGGATATGTACTATGAAGTGACAGCTTTTGTATTCTCTTGGCTGAAATTTTTCCAAGACTAAATTAATAAATCTTGCAGTTTATTATCTAAATAATTCCTGTCCATCAGACATCCTTATTCTTTAACATTCTCCCTCAGCAAGCATATACAAAGGTTTCTAAAGCTGCCTTTTGCTGAAGAAGTACTCTTTGAACAGCATAAAAAAGGAACAGCATTTCATAATTTTTTAAAAAGAGTTTACTTATTTATTTTTAGACAGAGGGCAAAGGAGGGAGAAAGACAGGAAGAGAAAGAAACATCAATGTGTGGTTGTCTCTCACACGCCCCCAACTGGTGACCCTTTGGTTCACAAGCTGATGCTCAATCCTCTGAGCCACACCAACCAGGGCCTCATAATTTTTTTAATTATATAAGAATGAAAAACCAGTTTTACCAGACTTAATTTATATTTAAATTTTAAGTGATATATAGGTCTTAAGTTCAAGTCCTTGAGTAGAAATTCTATGACAACACAGTAATTAGTTTCAGATGCTTTAACTCCAAAATATAAAAGAACAGTTTAGTATCAAAAGGGAAGTAGATCACATAAACCCATTATTTCAGCCAATATATCACTTTTTAAAAATAAAAGTTAAACATAAGGAGAAACATTTGCTCATTTACAAACAAGGTAGAATAACCTTGAACTTGACCACTTCAATAATTGAAAAAACTATCTAGCACCACAATTTTAGTAACTACCCATATGGTGAGGTCTCCCAATTCTTTCTCTAGGTGCACACCTCTCTGCTGGTGCTGTCGTCCTGCTCACCTAATACACACTGGACACCAGTATCTGAATGCCTGATACCTCCAACAACTCATCCCTCCCTGTCCCCGACCTTCCCCTCTGCTCCCTATCACAGAGGACAATAAAGGGACAGCCATCTACTCAAAAACTTGGGAATCTCCTTCACACTCTTTTCTCACCCCCTCCTCCTTAAATATAATGAGGTAAGTCTTCTTAAATCACTTCAAATCTATCCTTTCCTTCTCTAGCTTCTCACACTGCCTTTTCCCACTTGTTTTTTGTTCAGGCCTTTCATTCCTATTTTAAATTCCCACAATAACCTCCTATATGTCCTTATTTTCCCACTATCTCTTGAAATAAAGTCATCTGCTTAGCCCTCAAATAAAAATGAACTTAAGATTCTTGGCTCCTTAGAATCTAAGCTCCCCTTAGGTATGACAAATAAAATATTTCAAGATCTGGTTCCTATCTAGTTCTTCAGCCCCTACTTCTGCTACTCCCTAATGTTCATTTATTTTAAAATAATTTTCTGGTTCTGAGTGTTGATTCCCACTTGTACGTGTTTGTCCATGTACAGAAATTACCTCCACCATGTTTGGCAAATTCCTATTTATCCTCTAAATCCTCAGAGCATACACCACTCCCTTCTTTGTGTTATCTCAGTTATCTCTGAAATGTGTATTTTTTTATCATCAAAAACTTTTCTTTAAAATTTATTTTTTTTAATTTTTAAAAGATTTTATTTATTTTTAGAGAGAGGGAAAATAAGGGAGAAAGAGAAACATGACATATAAAAGAAACAGCAATCAGTAGCCTCTCTCACGCCCCTAACTGGAGACCTGGCCCATGACTCAGGCATGTGCCCTGACTGGGAATTGGTTCTGCAACCTTTGTCCACAGGCCGGCAACAAATCCACTGAGCCACACCAGCAGGGCTAAAATTTATTTTTAATTGTAATTTAGTGCAGGTGTACAACATAGTGATTAGACATTTATATACCTTACTAAGTGATCACAACAGTAAGTCTAGTACCCATCTGTACCATCCAGTTATCAAGAGTATTATTGACTATATTCCCTACACTGTACTTTACATTCTGTGACTATTTTTCTAACTGGCAGTTTGTATTTCTTAAATCTCTTCATCTTTTTTACCCATCCTTCCATCCCCTTCCCATATGGCAACCAACAGTATCTATGAGGTTTTGTTTTGCTTTGTTGATTCATTTATTTTGTCTTTTTCAGATTACACATTTAAGTGAAATCAAAAAATTATTTGCCTTTTTCTAACTTACTTCGCTTAGTATAATACCCTCTATGTCCCATCCATGTTGTGGCAAATGGGAAGATTTCATTCTTTTTTATGGCTGAGTAATATTCTGTTGTTCACATATATACTGTATCTCTTTGAAGTATTTTTATAGCTGAGAATGCATCTGATTTTAAGTTCAAGAAGAAAAGTGTCTCATTTAGCTCTACATTCTTAGCCCTTAGCACAGTATCCTCCACAGCAATCTGCAGGTGTTTAATGAATGCTGAATGCAAACTGGTTGAGAAGTGAGATGAGGGTGAAATCACAGGTAGAACCATTATGCTCTTAAATATTTGTTTGCTTAAATATTTATGTATTTACCCAGTGCTAATTTGGACTGAGGACTAAAAAACCGAATCTCTACCTGGAAAAAATCTTTCACTGAGAGGGGCACTTAGTAGATACATGTATATGGCAGAAATTGCTATTGTTTCTATTACCAAGTCACCATGTCTAATCTATTTAAGAATATCTTGCCCTGGATGGTGTAGCTCAGTGGGTTGAGAGCAGGCCTGCTCAATCCAAAGGGTCACCGGTTCAATTCCCAGTCAGGGCACATGCCTAGGTTGCGGGTCAGGTCCCTAGCAGATGGTGTGCAAGAGGCAACCACACATTGATGTTTCTCTCCCTCTCTCTCCCCTTCCCTCTAAAAATAAATAAATAAAATCTTTAAAAAAAAAATCTTTAGTGCTTACAGCTCGTTTTGAACCTATCTATTGGGTCTTCCTATTCTCACCAATAGGCCTCCAAGCTCCCCAAAAAATCTGATACACAAAATCATAAGCAATTTATTTTCATAGTTAAAAAGCAGACAAATGGAAATTTTACCTCTGCTCAGGTTCTCATGCCTAGTTTTACATACTGTTCTTTAGTAGAGTAATTTAGAATTAATATACTTTTGTGTAGTTTAATTAACAAACGTAGAAATTTACAGTGCAGG
>VMDR010021054.1:0-17109 GCA_007922815.1 Macrotus californicus | reverse complement strand
TTTTTAAGAAATATTCCATTTATGTGTTTGTTCCAAAGTGTTATTAGGCATCAATTTATGCTGTAATAATAATTCTGAAATACCCAACTGATTTTCCAATCCATAGCAGACTATGAACGACAGCCAGCAATCTGCAGACAAAAATTAGAAAAAAGAGAAGAACCTCCAGGATATAGCAGCAAAAGCAAGGACCAGACATTGTTAAGGGCCTCGTGTTTTAACAATGCAACTAAAGTTTATAAAACTAACTCATAAATCAAGAATAATCCATACACATATGTTAACAATCAAAGAATTACTGTACTTTACAGAAATATCGCTTCCAAAATAAATTAAATTTCTAACAAATCTTTGCGAAAGTAACTCTGTGAGATTCAATGATCTAAGGCATTCATTAAGTGGAAATGCCTCCAGTGTCCAACTTATGCTACATAAGCTACCTGTTTGGGTATCATTATTAGTTCCATGTGTATAGAATTTTATTTTAAGCTAACTTGATTCTGGCACTATTATATATCTCTAAATTCCATCTTTTACATCTATAAAAATGGAAAGATGTTAATACCTAATAATGTGGTAATATGGTTTATGGTAAAAATTAAAAGAAATAATTCACATCAAGGCATTTTATATCCGGTCTAGGCATCCATTACCCCTACCACTTACTAGGAATATAAACTTGGGAAAGTTCCTTAACCTCTCAATGCTTCAGATTTATCATCACCATTTATATGGGGATCATACTCATTCTTGCTACACAGATCTTAGGGCTTAGAGCAGAGCCTGGAACATCTTAAGTTCTGAGTTATTGTGAGCTATCATTAGTATTTGAGTACATTAAAGACCCCAACATACAAACTCTGGCAACAAACATCAGAGAAGAGTATCTTTATTACACACTTAGCAATGAGGAAATAGCTATGATGTGGTCCAAAGAGTAGAGATGGTCTTGAGTCAGGAGACCGAGGTCCAAGTCCAGGTCCACTGCTTGGTTATGGAACCTTGGATATTCTCAGTGTCTATTTTTTGTATTATAGGAAAAAGTACCCAATGTATATTTGGTATGAGAATCATAAGAATTGTGACATATAAAAATGCTCTGTAATGTAATATCAGAACTGTAATGTAGTATCAATTACTATCAATGATAGTTGTATCAATACTATGTAATGGGGACTGTTTTATCTTATTGGAACCTCCTATTCTATTTACTTACTAAGACCCACCAACACTCAGAAAAGGATTATGTATCCTTGCAACATGACCTCCCTCTTCCCTCTCCATTGATTGGATATATGTGTCATTAGCAAATCTGGGTACAGTTACCCCCTGGAGTAGAAATGACATGATACTACGTGAACTACAAACAAATTTCTAACTCTGTGCTTTGGCAGAACAACTCTGGCCCAGCCACTATAGCTGTCCAGGTGATTTACGACGTTCTTCACCAAGCTGACAACCAATGGAGAAAAAACTGTTATATTTATTCTCCCTAGGCAAAAAAAAATGCTTATATTTATTCTACCTAGTTTAATAGCTGATGAAAAAATTCTTATATTTATTCTACTAGGCAAGAAAAATTTCTTATATTTATGCTACCTAGTTTAATAGCTGATGAGCCATGTTATAAGAACAAATCTTGAAATAGCCTTAAAGAGAGCATCTCTACATTTCCCAGCACATACAATTCATCATAGAAACACGCACGAAGAGTGCAGGGTAGATGGCGGTCTTCCTGTGAATTTGACTGGTTTACAGAGGAGACGTTGACTGGAAGCTGGGCAATAGAAACACCAGGCCTTAAACAGTAACTGTCACACTTCTACTTGATTTCAATCCTTCCATCCTTACAATAAGCCATCATCACAGGTATGACTATTATAATGTAAATATGATTGTAAATAAGAAGGGAAGACCAAACCAAGGAAGACAAAGTATGATTATATCTCCTCAACCCAATCTGCATTTCCCGCTCTGCAGGCTTCAGTTCTTGGTCATTCCCTTTGTTGCCCACATGCTTATGTACACTGCGTGCGGTTTTCTCTTCCAGGCTTGAGTGTCCTCCCCTCCTTGTTCTGCCTGGAAATCTCCAAATTCTCCTTCAGAACTACATTAGAGCAGTTTTCCTTCTTATTCCTTCTAGGAAGATATATCTAACCCACAACAGTGTGAGACACTATGTCCTCAGAACCACTTACACATATCTTTCCATGACAATGCACTATAACTAATTATTATTTGTCTGTCTTTCTTGCTTAGCTATGGACCTCCTGAGGCTATTTTCTTATTCATCTTTGCATCCCTATTTTCTAGCATAGACTCTGACACATGGAAGAAACTCAATAAATGCTTATGGAAGAAACAAAAGACTAGATAAATGTAGGCCCTTTGTCTCTGAAAGTACAGAGCACAAGGCAATCATCCTGTGTTTTTTTTTTTTTGTATCCATAAAACACATGATTCTAATGAGGAGATTGGCTATTTGTTTTACTTTATTATAATCCCTTCTCTACTTCTACTAGAGAACACTTGCTCCGGGGCAAGGGTGAGTATTCTGTATTTTTAGCTTTTAATGACCTCAGATCTGTTCCGTGTGCTTTCTAGTTCCAAGTGTGTGTATGTGTTAGCCATGGAGACTGGCTGCGTATGTGCACTTTCAAGGAATTAGCTCAGAAGGAAACATTTGAGCAGCAATCAGCAGCAGCGAGTGGGTGTGTTGGACAAGGCGCTGTTGGGGAAAAAGTAGGATCCTTCATTGTTGGGCATTCCTCGTCGAACAGTGCTTCTTCTGTGAGTGGTGGAGTTGAGACACAGAATATGTGTTTGGTTCTTTTGGGATTTGTTCTTTAGGTCATCTTTGGGTCAAACAACAGGTTCTTAAGCAGATAGGTGGGTGCATTTGTGTTAATAACCCAACCAATTTTACTATACATCTGCACTCCTGACTCATATAGATGACCTAAGAGAGCCTATGGCTTCCTTCAACACTCATAGCCCTGCTTCGATGAGCCAAAACTCACACACTAACGCCACAGTGTGGAGACTTATTCAAAGGATGATGTTTTAATAGATAATGAAGGACTTGATTTATTCCATTACCTACTCGTGGCTAAATGTTTGTAAAGAGACTTGGATTAAATTGGTCATTGCAGCATCTGCTTACGCTGTATCGTATGGGTTCACATGCTGGAGTCTTGCTTCTGTAACTCCATATTCAGTTCCTCGATTAAAGAGGCCACATATTCAGATACATCTCTGTACTCCATAAGACTGAGTATATAGCAGCTTCTTGATACAGTATATATAAAATTATAAAAACTTAGAGTGATAGGGTTGGATGAAAAGAGTTTTTTTTTCTGTTTCCCTCAAAGCTTCATGTATTTTATTGAATGCCTAATATGATATTAAAAATAAAAATAGCCATTTTCTTAAAAGAATGATTCTAATCACAAGTACTTTTTCAAACTATTTAAATCATTGCTCTGATTTACTGCATGTCTCAATTGTCATTCCATGGCTGCATGTATGATTTTCTGCATGGTAAAATGGTGCAAAAAGAGCTGAAGCTGAGTCGGGGGTGAACTCCATCCAGTGTAGACTAATTGAAGTTGACCTTTATCTGATTTGGCTTCTCATGGGGCAACTTGGAAATAGCAGCACCAGAGGCATTCACTAGTGTTCCTGCAGATGTTAAGAACAGAGGCTTTCTGTAGACTTTCAAATAAAGATGGTGTCTCTACAGTACAAAGGCAACCAATTATAAGATGAACACTTGGCACATGAGCTGATAGTTTTAATGCCACGCATCAAGCTTGACTGATTAAACACCTTTCCTCTGCCCTGGATTAACCAATTTATTGTCTTACAAGGTAATTTTGTAAAAAGCTCCCATTTGTATAAACCTGTGAGCCCACCACCCTCCATAATGTACAATATAGAAAGAAGTTATTTATTTCAAGAGAGTCTTTTTAAAATAATAGCTGTATTGAAATATAACGTATATACTATAAAACTCACCCCCTTGAAGCATGTAGTTCAGTAGCTTTTAGTATGTTTACTATGTTGTGCAGCTATTGTTACTATGTAATTTCAAAACATCTTCAGCACCCCAAGGCCTTTAGCAATTGCCTCCATTCTCCCCTACCGTCAGCTTCTGGAAACTACTAGTGTACTTTCTATTAACATGGATTTGTCTATGCTAGGTATTTCATATAAGTAAAACTGAGTCATTTAGTATGAGGTCTTTTGTGACAAGCTTCTTTCACTTAGCATAATGTGTCCAAGAGTGATTCATGTTGTAGCAAGTATCCGTGCTTCATTCCACGTTATTGCTAAATATTACATTCTAGGGATCTATAACATTTTGTTTCTATACTCACAATTGATGATCATTTGTTCCCAACTTTTATAGCTATTATAAATAATGCTACTGTGAACACTCACATGCAGATTTTTCTCTGGGCGTATGTTTTCAGATACTTAGCAGTGGAATTGCTGGGTCCTATGGAAAATCTATGCTTGACATTTTAAGAAACTGACAGGTTATTTTTTAAAGTACCTGCATCATTTTACATTCCCACAAGCAGCGTATGAGGGTCGCCATTTCTCCACGTCCTCACCAACACTTACTGTCTTTTTAGTGGTAGGATTGCAGCAGTGTCTCATTGTGGTTGTGATGTGCATTGTCCTAGTCAAATGACTAATGATGTTGAGAATCTTTTTACGTGTTTATTGGACATTTGTTTATATTCTTTGGAAATGTGTCTATTCAAACTCTTTGCCCAGTTTTTAAATTAGATTTTTTAAAAATTATTGAATAGCAGGGAGTGGTAGGGAGAAAATACAGACAACTGTAATTGAACAACAATAAAGTAATAAAATCTTTAAAAAATTGTTGAATGGTAGACATTCTTCATGCATTCTGGACACAAGTTCTTTATAAGTCATATGATTTGCAAAATTTTTCTCCATTCTGTGGGCTGTCATTCCACTTCCTTGATGGTGTCTTTTGAAGCACAAAAATTTTGACAAAGTTCAATTTATCTATGTTTTCTTTTTCTTAAAGTTTTCACTCTTACCTTTAGGTAGAAAATTCATTTTGAGTTAATTTTTGTTTATAGTATGAGGTAGGGTCCAGAGGATCTTGTTAAGCATTCTCCCCTGATGTATATCAGTTAAAAACGTGAGCACAGAAATCTGTAAGTCTCCTGGAAGCCCACATTATAAAAAGCAACTCCTGTGGCAAACTTGACTTGATCCTTTACCGAATGGAGTTCTGTTTAAGATGATGGAAAGCTAAAATTGTGCTAAAGGAAGCTTAGCGGATTTTTGGCAAGACAACCAATTTTAAGAACTTTTATAAAATTTCAAATGTGATTTTAAAATCTCATAGCTGGATGGAGAACTTGGAGAAAATTGCCATGGATGTTTTTCTTTCCTTTTTTCTCTTTTTTATTAAATTTATTGGGGTGACATTGGTTAATAAAATCATATAGGATTCAGGTGTACAGATCCATAACACATCATCTCTATGTTACACCGTGTGCTCACCACCCCAAGTTAAGTCTCCTCCATCATCATCTATTCCCCCCTTTACCCTCTTCTACCTCCTTTCACTGCCCTTCCTTCTGGTACTCACCACACTGCCGTCTGCCTATGAGTTTTAATTTTTTTTAATCCCTTCACCCTTTTCACTTGGTTTAAAATAACTACTTAAACTTGTATATGCTTTCTGAAGATTTATTTCATATAGTTTTGATTAATTTATACCGAAAACTTCAAAACCCTGTCTAAACCACATTGTTGCTGTCGGAGAAACTCTGAGTTTCTTCGAAAGCCATTGGAAAAACACAACAGAATCGTGTGAACAACTTCAGGTTCTAACTTAAAACCCTTTGACTTTAGTATAAGAACCATCAACCTTGAGTGTGTCTGGATACAAAAACTTTTTTTTCCTATTTTGAGGAGAAAATCCTTTTGCAGAGATTCTTCCTTAAAAGTGTGTTTGTCAGAACATTTAGGCTTACAGCTAAAACCTTTGGTTTACAAGTTGAAGTTTTCTTTTGTACTTACCATCAACAGAATGTAAATGAAAAATCATCTCAAATCTAGTTGCTGTTTTGAGGTACTGCAGAGGGGAGCCCACTGGGAATAAGAGCATTTAAATCATTGCCCACCACATTTGCCATTTGCTTGTGTTACTCCTTTATTCAAGGAATACAATTAATTGAGATATATTTGTAGATCACAACGCCTGGCACATCATAAGTCTTCAATCAATGTTGATTCCTCTTTTCTTTCAACACTTCTAAGTCATGGAGAGAACGTGCTGTAATGATTTTCATTTGTAACCACTTTTGGACAAATCATTTTGTAATCACGTTAGGGATGGAGAGGAAGCCCTGCGAATGAGGGGGAATTTTCAAATGCTATTTCACTGAACATATTACTTAACAGTTATGCAAGGAGCAAGCATCCTATCAGTGTTGATGAGTAAGTAGGAGCCAATGAAAACACAGGTGAGGACCTTTTCCTAACCAGAAGAGAAGGCTAGCATTGGTGGGGCAACAGATTAGACAACTTGTATCCCAAACAATATCATTGTCACCATAATAAGCATTTTCTAATTTACGCCTTTAATATATTATTATGAATATATTAAATAAGTGGTAGTCTTTCCCAGGACTAGAAATCCAGGAGACTTGGTTTTTAGGCTCAACCTTATTTGGTTGGTTGGTTATCTTATTATTTTTAAAAGATTTGAGAGATTAAAGACTTGCTAATAAAATACAAGGCAATATCGAAAGTTATAGCATGTCTCTGTCTTAATATTTATGAGAACATTAAAAGTTGGTCTTACAATCAGTATGAGACAATTATGCAAAAGCTTCATATTTTTACTATAAATATAGTTCACTTCAATGCCACAGAGACTGCTCACAATCATTGCTACAGGCAACTAGGCAAGACAATTTAGTAGCAAGTAGATGACAAGATTCATGACAAATATTTTCTGAAGTTTGTAAATGGAAGCAAAGAACAAATAGGGTGAGGTTTAAGTGAGTTAAGAAATCTTTTTTCTAATTCTTACTTTGATTTGTTTGGAATATAAAAAGGTACTCCAAACTTTGGCATCTCAATCTAATCTGGTGAGATTTCTTCTTTCATTTATATATTTATAAGGCAGTCATTAACTACTTACTGAGTGAGGGACCCAAATGAAAGAGAAGAAACAATCTCTAGTGTGAAGAGACACAGTTTTAGGGGGGTGAGGAGCCAAAAATATACTGGGATAATTTAAACACAAATCTCCAAATGCATGCCATAGTTCCTAACATGACATTCTGAGAAAATAACCGATTCCAAGTATTACCTACCTGTCCCAGATGTCTTGTGAGGTCATACTTCTTTTAATGTCCAAGTCACATTAGAATCAACTTCCAATATACTTGACTAAAGGATGTCCAGGTTCCCTGATTCATGTGTTTGTAAGGATTTCCAAAGAAATGCTTTTCAAAGTTTCGTTTTCTTATTTTTAATTAATTAATTTTGGCCTGGCACACTTCCCTTTAACACAACCCACTGGAATCCAGCTCTATATGACCTCAATGTATAACTCCAAATGTAGCTTTTCCAGGGTTCTGAACATTACACAAGGACTCCGACAGAACAGTAAGGGTTTCACTCAGGCCTCTGGCATGGACAGGGCCTCCACCATGACATGAAATGGTGAGGATTTGCTTCCACGATGAACCTGCAGCCTTCTAGAAATGAAACAGGCATAAGTCTTCTAAGAATAGAAACTAACTTTTGAAAAGAATCTTTTTTACAAAGAATTATGACTCATAGGGAATCAATTCTACCCACAAAAGCAAATAAATAAACAAAAATAAAAAAATTTTTTTTTACAAAGATAATTCAGAATGATGCTGTTTAACCCATGACATTCACTTCTTTCAACCCAATGAGCCATATTTCAGAAAAACAATAAAACCTTTCAAGTTTACGCCTATCTTTCTGAAGTCTGGACAGAATCACAGGATGACCTCCATTGCTCTGTTGTAGCCCTGGATCCCTGTTAGCCAAGGAAGACAAACTTAGAGGAAAGAAAGGGGAGAAGTGTGACATGCAAGAAGCTGCCTGGAAACATTCTCATTAGCCTTCCTTGGGTCTTTCTTGCCTTACTGAGCCTGTCCATCATCATCATAATCACCAACAAGAACATCATCATCTTTAACATCATGTTCAGTAGCAGCAGCAACAGCCATGCTCAGTGACCATTTACAGAATTCCTGCTGTGTCCTGGGCCCTGTGAAAGGTCATAGAAGCCAAAGACAATGAAGTTCTTGCAAACAGGCAGCAAAGAAAATGCTTTCAATCCCTTCATATTTGTCTTTGATGGCTAAGAATTAGGCACACTTTTACCCATGCAATTTAGAAAAACAGCCACATGATCTTCCTAACCATGACCCATAGCTATTGTGGATCATGCAATCTCACAGCTAGAAAGGGCCTTAGAAATGATTAGATCTATTTTACAAATAAGGACACAAAGCTCTGGAGAAGTTGTGATTTGCCGAAGTCGGAAAATTCATTCATGGGAGAATAGCAACTGTACTCTGGATCTCCTAAGTTCAAGTCCAGCAGACATCCCACTATACTATCCTGCATACCCTCTTGAATAATTTCCCAAGGCACAAAGATGCATCATTAGAATGTACCTGATACTAAAATAATATTAGTACTCCTGATAGAAGTAGTAAATAGTCCATTTGTACATTACAATACCTAGTAATTATTACTAAGTAGACAAGGAGAATATATTTCTGAAATTTGGAATGTTGATCTTATTTTCTGGGATTCCAATGTGCTTTCATGATTTGCATTTGGAGCCTCACATTTTATTATTAAATTATCATATATTTAATTATTAAATGTATCTAGTCTCACCATTGAACACAGTAATGGTGTTAGGTATAAAAAAAAGTGGCATGATCCATTTGAATGAAGTCTTAAAATGTAGTTCATGATATAATATGGTAGTATGTGTACCTCCTTCATGATTTTCTTCTCATCACGGAACATTGACTTTCAACACTTTTCCTGTAGACAGTCCCAATTTTGTATGGGTTCACAGGACTTGAACAAACTAGCTCTGTATCATCATGAGCACCCAGTAGACAGAGCACCTATTTGGAGCCCAACAATTTCATATTATTCAACTTCTCTGAACTGTGATGTCTCCAACACTAAATTGTTATAATGATGCCTTCTTTAGAGTATATCTGGAATGCGAACATATAAAGTGCCTGAGACATATAGACTCTCATTAGATGTCAGCTAATTTTAAAACTGCTAAAGAAACACTTTCTATAGAGCAAAATCGTCTGATATACAACAAGGCCTGTCCAGGAAGTATCCAGCCATGTGCTATGAAAAACAGAGACATTTGTGTGAGAAGATACAGGAAACATTGTAGACAGGACAATGACACTTCAGTCCCCGTCAAAGTAGGCACCCTGGGATCTCACACAGTTCTCCCAGTGTCTCTTCCACTCTTCCAACCACTCTGCAAAATCCTTTTTTGGAATCGCCATCAGCTGCCCCATCATATTTTCCTGAATTTCAGTGACGGTCTGCGATCTCTTCCCCTTTGAATGTGATTTTAGTTTTGGGAAAAGCCAGTAGTTTTTAGAATTCTCAGATCAGCTTCTAGTTCTTGCACTGTCAGTTCCTGACCTTTGTTGATTGTGGCCCATACACGTTCAACATTCTCAGCTGTTCTGCTTGTTGCAGGCTTTCCAGAACATGGACCAATTTCAGCAGATTCTCAACCATCTTTAAAGCATTTATGGCACACTTTTATTTGCACTGTGCTCATTGCATTGTCCTCAAAAGCCTTCTGAATCATCCAAATAGTTACTGTGGAGAAATGTTCAAGCTTAATGCAAAATTTGATGTAGATTCATTGTTCTACTCACTCAGTCATTTTGAATACAACGGCCACACAGTACACGTGCTCACTCCACAGCGTCTACCGCCCCCACTGACTAGTACAGTGAAGTTGTCATTGCTCATGCATTCACATTCCAGTCCACTCTCCTTGGCTGCCAGGTTACACCGATGTCATGCAAACCATTCTCCTTATGTTAACAATGGCTGGGCTTTCTCTGGACAGACCTCTTATTATTTCACTTACTCCTCACAGTTCCACCACAAGGAAACCCAGGTTGAGAGGACTTGGGTCATTTGCCCAATGTCTCTCATGGGCCCATGTCAAAAAAGAGCTGGGACTGAACTGGACTTGGCTTGACCCTCAAATCTCAGGTAAATGTGCTATTTTTTTAAAAACACCATAAAGGCTAAGAAGATGGGGTAGAAAGGGAAGGTAGTGAAAGTCTGTGATCCTTCAACTTTTCAGAGATTCAACCCCCTTCCTCTCCTATTCCTTTGTAATTACAAGATAGAGTGAATACTTGGGAAATCTTTGGGTTTATCCAATGTGCATCAGCTTTTCCATATGACTATGTTTCTGAGCACACTGTGAGTGAAACATTCCAAGCTCAAAGCACACACTCTGAGAACAGTACTAAGAGGAATTAAATTGATTATTAGGGGACATGGGTGGGATTTCTGTGAACATCCCCTGTCCTCCACCTTCCTGCCTGCTTTCTGGCTGTCAGCTTGTTCATCTTTTACACAAGGCATCCAAGGGCTGACAGGTTGGCAAGATAATCAATAGAAGAGAAAGTAGATGACTATCAAGGGCACAGAAGGCAAAGGTTATCAGTATGTGTTTTAACTTCGGCTTAAATTTCACATGACCTCTATGAGGAATGGTGAGTATGAAATAATTTGCTAGAAAAATACAGAACTAATTAAACTATTACCATATTCCATTATAATACATTAAAACAAGGCACCTACTCCCTATTGTAAAAGTTCATGCATTCAATTCTAGCAAGCTGTTTTCCCTCTTTGCAATGTGAAAAAATTTTTTTCTACTATGCTGAAAATTAAATTGGCTATGTGTACAAAATAAAAAACAATAAAGGCCTATGGCACTAAAAACTCATTAAGATTTTTTTTGGTAGCAGTGCACAAAATATTATAAAATAATGTGAAATCCAAATATTCTTAAATAATCAAAAATGAAACATTGGGATAGACTCTTTCACGACCAGAGTTATGTTACCTTCAGAAATCCTCTATTAAAATTATACTTAGAATTAGATTTGCTGGTATAAATTGATCTAGGATATGTAGGATAATTTTTGTAGGATCAGTAATAAGAAATAGAAAACTACTTTAGCTTTCACCTAAGACTTATAACGTTCAGAATATTGTGTTAAATGGCTAAATATCATTAGAGTCTTCAAAAGGACAATTTTTTTTCTTTGGTGTCTCCAACTCCAACGATAAGAGCCCTAATGAGCCTCAGTCACAATTATTTGGCTAGTTAAAATGCTCAGCTTGGTGAATGATTTGGGAGTGGTAATAAGATTAGAAGCCAGAATTTTGTTTCCTTATTAACATTCCAAGTTTTGCATTAAGGTCATCGGTCTGATTTATTAAATTCCCTCATGGTAAAACCCAGGGCAATTCCACCTGCCATGCCTTATTGGCCTTACTCTTAGGCAGAGTCAATTTTTGCTAATATGAAATGATTTTTAAGTTAAAATGTTTTTCTTGCTGAAATTGCAAGCACTCCTCAGGCCAGTGAGTAGGAGTTTATGAGGTTCTATCCAACACACTGTTGTGCTAAAGATCAGCTTGGTTTGGGGGGATGCTGGAGGTCTAGGATTGAAATCCAGAGAAGAAAAGTCTCTTTGGAGATAAAGTGGACATTTACTGGTCTGTCAGTCCAGGATCTACCCTTTGTCTTCTGATCACAGGCCCCCTCCCCTAGCCTCCCTTCTTGGAACTTCCTCTCTCCCATTGCCTACAGTCCTGGTGAAACTGTCCATCAAAATGTCCTGCCCTCCTCGGGCCACCAGCCAGGATATTAGGCCATCTTTGGGATTCAGATATTGAGAGCATGACAACAATACTAACTCTTATTGTTGAAATTGCTTCATTCCAGTGCTGGCATGCTAAAGACTGTCACCTCCCACCACTTAGATCCCTAGGGCTGCGCTTATCTTTGCAAGCTTGTCTTCTTTAGGAGCTACCTGAAAGGTAGTTATTGGAAGGATATGCTATGCTTTTAATAAATTCCTTTTAAGGTAGTTACACATTTTATGATGCTATTGAAGCTTAGCAGGACATGCCACCCCAAAATATGTCCCTTTGGTACATTCACTATTTTAGGCTGCAGGCACTTGAAAAACAGTAAATGCAGGGAGAGACTTTCTCTGATCTTGTCTCATCTGCTAAAGAGAGATCCATCAAAAGGAACTCAGTTCTTATAGATCCCCTCCCCAGGTATATCATCAACCAGGGAAGGTGGAGTCTTATCACAGGAGAGGGGTCTAGAAGTGGCCACCAAACCCACACACACTTTGTCTCACACTGTCATACCCACTCCCAACTACTCCTCCAAGGGCTCATTCATCTTTCCTAAGAGCTGTTTGCTGTCTCCAAAGAGAACGAATCTCCCTTTCACTAGTAAGATGGTATTTAAGTCTGAGTTCTAAGCCACCTTGGGGAGTTACTCATTTTTTCCCTGGGCATCTCCCATGTATGCCTGAGATATACATGCTAATATACTTATGTTTGTTTTTCTCTTATTAATATGTCTTTTGTTATAGGGGTCTCAGCTAAGAACTCAGAGTGGTACAGGGAAAATTATTCTTCCCCTCTACACTAGCAACAAAGAGTCCTAACCAGCACAGGTATTGTTGAAGAGATGTTCTCAGCACCCTTTCCCAGCCTCCTTCTGAACCCTGGTCCCCAGTTTCTTTTCTATGCCTGAACTCGACCTCTCTGTCCAGTGTATCCAATTAGGTGCTGATTTCTTGGTTCCATCTTCACAGACCTTGGCCCAACCCACTGTGCACCTCTAGCCAAACATGCCCCACCCTTAGGTTCAATCTAAATTTCAGGAACCTTGGCCCAAGTATAATTTCCTCAGGCCTGCATCTTCCAAGAGGGATTTGGGACAACTCACTTGATCCCTTTGGGCTTGACAGATTATGGGCTTAATCTGACCACTCCATTACTGTGTCCAATGTGCTAATGTGCTAACAGATCAGTATACCTTGAAACGCCCTATAAGGTTTCTGAATCCTTTCCTCCTGGAGCCAAGAGTGAGAAAGTCTGCTAAACAAATACTAGAGGCATTGGTAGGAGGTCACACAGGTAGGAGAAAAGGACACAATCATAGTTTGACATGCAAGAGTAATGGCAGACACGTGCTGGTTGCAAGTTGCTGCAGGGCCTTCCAGGGAGTCATGTACAAGTGGAAGAGAGGGTCAATGGTAGCAGAAACTAGTATATATGTGAATTATTGAAAACCAGTTTTCCTATCATCACCTGTTCTAAAGTAATTACAATTAAATAGTCCATTTTATCTTAAACATGTGCTATGATCTATATCAGCCATCTTAAGAGAAATTATTCCACAGAAATAAATCACCCTCAAATCCTTGAGGCTGACAATAATAACAGTTTGTTCACGTTACTTGTCCATCATAGGTTTGCTGTGTCTCTTCTCTACCTGGCTTCAATCCAGGGCCCAGACAATGGAACAGCTCCTGTCTAGAATATTACTGGCTTCATAGTAGAACAAGAGAGAACATAGAAGAATCACATGATGGCTCTTAAAGTTTCTGCTGAGACTTGACACATGAAATTTTCATTCACATTTCCCTGGCCAGGTCACATGGCCAACCTGAATGTCAATGGGGTAGAAAAGTAGAATCCTCCCACAGAGAGGGCCAATGGGTTCTTTAAGTAATAATACAATATACCCACAAGTACTCTGTTTTATCTTTCTCATTAAATATCTCCTGAGAAGTATAAGTGCCAGCAGTCTTGAAAAATCCTGTTACTCTGATGTTGTAAGCAGCACACTACTAGACTATAGTCTTCCCAACTCCTTCAGCTTTCAGATCTTCCCCAGGTAAATCTCCAGTCTTTCCATGCTCCTGCATCCTGCAGGGGAGCCTGCATACAAAATGGCACACGTGCTCACATGTCTGTCAGTGTTTAGAGTAAATAATGCCAGCACAGCATTTCACCACAACCCCGGTGGCTGAGTTGCAAAATTATTTATGGCTTTCCCATGGATGGCATGCTGCTCAGTTTCCCATGAGTTGCTAGGAAAGATTCCTGATAGCTACTATGAGCTATTGAAACCTATGAGACTTCATTTATTATGGCATAATATACACATTACCTCACTTGTGCTCAACCATATGGAGATCTCTCTGTTGAATTTGGCATAGTTACTGGGGTGAAACGGGAACGGATTCTGTTCCTCGTCCTCTTCAATTATGCTGTATGTTGGATCAGGCAGCCAACTTCAACAGATCATCTGGGCATAGCAATCAGTTTGCAGGACAACATCACCGCCATCACCTAGGCCAGTGAAGAAAAATAAATGTGGTACTGAGGAGTATCTGAGTGGCAGGGAATAATGCAGTCTCAAGAGTGGGTCAATAGGGCTCCTTGCTGATGTTAAGCTTGTGTTTGGAAATTGAGGGAGAAGCAGGTCACCCATTTGTCACTCATCGTGGCACTTGGAAGGAGAGACAAGAAGCTCAAGAGAACCTGAAAAGCATGGCCGGTTCTAAGTCCAAATGAGCAACCAGCAGCAAATACTAAAATGGGAGAAAGGTCCACCCAGAGAAAAAGCCACAGTCAACATCTGTTAGACCAGTTTGCCTCTTGCTTAAAAAAGGGAACAAAGGAATGCTTGGACTCTGTGGGCATTGAGATGGGGCATATTAACCCCCATAATGTAGCTATAAGGAGGAAAGTGGCCACTATACAGATATTTCCATGTATCTTTTTAATTCTGGGGCTGGTTTACATGATGCAAACTTGCTGTATTCTCTTGTACATGTGACTGGAAATCCTCTGGGAATTTTTCTTACTTGGATGATAGTGGGGAACACTAATCCTTTTAGGAACTTTCAGGCATTTTACTAATTCTTTCAACGAACTCACCTAAAATAAAAGCAACCACATTAAAAACTGGTCTGAAAATCCACATGATAACCTGAGGAAATAATCCTAGTGGTTTTCTCCTGCAATTACAGTTTTAAGAACTGTCTTACAATTTTTCTGTTTATATGGCCTCCATCTGCCTATGATGTTTATGAATCTTCCTCAGAGGGAGACAGACAGAGACAGAGACAGAGAGACAAAGAGAGTTCCAAAAGGCAAAGCAAAACTCAGCAAAGAGTAAGAAGAGTTAGCAAGTACTTACAAGACTCAATATATAAACTCTATCTATTCTCTTATTCCTAGATTTTTTTCTACTTGGCCTCTTCAATGTTTCTCATCTTTATCAAAATGAAACATGGATAACTGAAGAGTTCCCATTGCAAGATACTATTACTAATAATGAGCTTTGGGTGAAACAGACCCTACTCTTCCCAAGGAGAAGCTCTAACTTTGCTTGTGGTTGACTATTTGAAATAAATCAAAAGATTGGTGCCCACCCTTCCCCCACCCACAAAAAGAGTCTAATTAGTGTTCGTCTATTGGAGAGGAAGCTGAGCGTGCTGCTCCACCACTGCCAAATGAAATTAAGGCCCAATTATTGATAAATGAAGAGTGGTTTGTGCTGGAGCCTGGCCTGGAGTCGCGGAAATACATCTGTCATTTGGCCTGTACAGGAGTCATTCATGTGTGACATAGCATCCTGTGCATTTATCATGCATCTGTAGATTTTTGTTTTAATTCAGTTAGCTGTCTAACTAGATTCGGTGCTGGATGCCTCAAATGGAGTCAGGATTTGGACTGACAGATGCAATTCTAGTCTGAAATGGTGTGTGACAGCACTAGCTATCCTGCATATTAATTATTATCGAAACCATTATAGGCAGCACTTTTACACTAATGGTCGACTCCGTTATCTGTTTTGTGGCTTCTGCGGTTAACAATCGCCCAGTTGCTCCAGGGCAGGTAGGAGACATGCTGGATCAATGGACCATTGTTGTTAAGTGCACTTACTATTACCATGAAAATTAGAATGGAAGTGCTTGAAAGGCAAGAATGAAAATGCCCAGTCTTACCATTATGCAAATTACACATTCTATAAGTGAGATAAGTGTGGGGAGAAACACTTTTCATAAATCTTAACTAGGTAAAAGAGTTTATTAAGTTCATTGTCAAAAACAAATTGAAAACAAACATTTGTGAAGTTGATTAAAAAAAAAAATAGTCTGCAGGGTTATTCTCAACCTGGCCCTGCCTATAAAGCTTAGTTTAGTAAGCAGGCTAAGGTTTAATTTAAAGTTACTGTTGTTTCATCACTCAGTTGTATAAAATATTGAAAATAACTGTCACCTTCCAAAAGAAGCCACTAATGCAATTTTTGTCCACAGTTCTGAGAAAGTATTGTGTTAGGAGGACTTTAATGAGACCAACTCCAAGGGCAGCCATCTTGCCCAAGCTCCTTTCCCTCATTATTCATGTTTCCCATCTCTGCTGGTCACATGTTCACCCACCATCCCTTCGTATTTCAATCATCTCATGAACTTGGTGCAGCCCTGCAAACAACACTCCAGTCACAGAGGACTGATGGAAGGAAATGGTGCTGAAATACACAATGTTTCTTGTCATTCTCTCATCAAGCTCATGTGATCAGAACTGTGTGATGATGAACTCCATGAGTTCTGTTTCAGGTACAGCTCCAATGATACACTTCCATTCCTTGAAGAATTTGTAAGAGTTGCTTAGGGTTTCAATACAGCAAAATACAAAGTGGTAATGCAATGAAGGATAATATTTTGTACTAAGCAGAAAATTAATGGCAGAGTTAAAGCCATAATGATGAATTTGCATCTATTCAAAAGATGAGTGTTTAGTAAAGGACATTTCGTATTGGTATTTCAGGTCCAAAGAAGCTTCTAGTCTTGTGAACAATAAAGAGAATTTGCATCTTAGAATAAATGCTTTTTCATCTCCCGATGTTGGAAAATGAAGTGCTTAACAAGA